>JAFVLL020043548.1:0-61919 GCA_021397915.2 Tor tambroides
GAGGGGTAATCGGCAGCTCAGCCACAATTACACCCGCTCCAGTGGCTCCCTACATACGCTTATTTTTAGATTAGTGTTGTGAGATGGATGGAGCGGGAGGAGAGGTTGTGGAAGTGTGCATTCAGACGAGCTGGGGAAAAAAGTGATGATAATTGTGTTGTGTAAAACAAATCCCCTTGTAAGTCGAGGCAGCGTGACGGTGAATCTTAAAATGGAGTGCAGCGGCAGGCGTTTAACTCCGTAACAGAGCTCTATCCTCTTCTCAAATGATTCTGTGCTGAAATAATAAAGGAATGGCCTTAGGAGGTGTATTATATCATGTTCACAGAAAGAAATTCTCTGAGATAGGCTGAAGTAAGAGTAGAGCAGTATGTTTGACTTGCTTTGTAGTTCCAGGATGATGGAAAACTTTTAATATGAACTATATATATATATTACATTATCTGAAGAAAATGTGAGTGTCTAAAGAACTCACTTTGCTAGGTTGCTAGGCTGTTCTAGGAAGTTGTCAGGGTATTTTGGGTGGTTCCTAGGGCATTCTTGTCCATTTCTATGGTGCTCTGGGTGGTTGCTAGTGTGTTCCTGGTAGCCGATTGTTACTAGCGTGCTCTGGGTGGTTGCAAGGGCAATCTGAGGAGTTGCTAGGCTGTCCTAGAACATTTCGTGAGTGTTCAGGGTTGTTGTTAGGGTGCTGTTTGAATGAATTAATGAATGAATGATGCATTTATATAGCGCTTTATTGTGTATTGCTGTACACCCAAAGTGCTTTACAATCATATGTGTGTGTGTGTGTGGGGGGGGGGGGTCTCTCCTCAACCACCACCAGTGTGCAGTATCCACTTGGATGATGTGATGGCAGCCACAGGACAACGGTGCCAGTGCGCTCACCACACACCCGCTACAGGTGGAGAGGAGAGAGAGAGAGATTGAGCCAATCAAGTGGATGGGGATTATTAGGAGGCCGTGATAGACAAGGGCCAGTGGTGGCAATTTGGCCAGGACACTGGGGCTACACCCCTACTATTTACGAGAAGTGCCATGGGATTTTTAATGATCACAGAGAGTCAGGACCTCGGTTTAACGTCTCATCTGAAGGACGGTGCCTTTTGACAGTATAGTGTCCCCGTCACTATACTGGGGCGTTAGGCCCCACACAGACCACAGGGTGAGCACCCCCTGCTGGCCTCACTAACACCTCACTAACACCCATCCAGGTACTGACCAGGCTAAACCCTGCTTAGCTTCAGTGGGCAACCAGTCTTGGGCTGCAGGGTGATATGGCTGTGGCCAAGTTTATTGAAATGGTATATTTGGTGGTTGCTAGAGTGTTCTGAGTGGTTACCTGGGCATTCTGGGTGGTTTCTAGGGTATTCTAGAGTGTTTTTATAGTGTTTTGAATGGTTGCTAAGGTGCTCTAGGTCTTTGCAATGGTTTTCTGGTTGGTTGTTATATATTCATGGTGATTACTAACATGTTCTAGGTTATAACTAAGGCATCCTGAGTGGTTACTATGTGTTCTAGGTAGTTGTTAGGGTATTCTGGGTGGATGCTAGTATGTTCTGGGTTGTAATGTATTCTGGTGGTTACTAGAGTGTTCTGGTTAGTTACTAGGCCCTATGGAGTAGTTACTTACTCGTTCTAGGTTGTTACTATGGTGTTCAGGGTAACTGCTAGGGTTTTCTGAGTGGTTGATAGGGTGTTCTAGGTAGTTACTTGTTTGGGCGGTTGCTGGGATGTTCTAAATAGTTGCTAGAGTACTCTAGGCTGTTTCTATGGTGTTATATGTAATTTCCAAGGTATTCTGGGTGGTTAATAAGACATTTTGGATGGTTGCTAGATATTTATTTATTGGTCCACTTCAAAACAGCCCACCAGCATTATAATGTCCATATTAAGTATGTTGCTCAAGTATTAGTGTCTTTATTAGCATACTTCTGTGAAGAATTTCTGGGGTTTGTTCAAACCACTAACCCTAAATATGAGCAATAGTAACAGTGATTTTGGCCGACAGAAGCAGCAGGTAAGGCTTGGCAGAAAGGTTAATCCCACTGAGTGCTCTATTGTTACGTCTGTCCGGTCTCCTGTAATCCTCAATTTCCCACTGCCCCCTTCCACCTGGAACGCCAAGCTTTGATCAATATCGCTGGATAAATTCAGTAAGCCGCTCCATCTTCTGTGCCACTATCCTCGCCAATCACGACGACAGCATGAGAGTTTTCTTATGCAGGGAAGGATCAGTTTGCTGTTGCTATAACAGAATAATCTACCATCACTGATTGCACACTGCCTTATTTACTTGTATTATGCTGATCTGCAGTGACAACAAGCTCGCGGTGATCCTCCGAGAGCTGTAACTACCTTTGCCGAACAGGAAATGATGTTTGCACCCTGGAGCAGAGATTTGAAGACTATGGATGTCGTATCTTACAGGCAGCTCTCACACACACAGCAAACACAAAACACTCAGCGTCTTGGGTTTGCAGAGAGAAGTGGTATTTTCCTTCACTTGATGTCTCCTTAAATAAAAGAACAGAGCTGTCTGGATGCTCGCTGCACAAGCTGTTGCTGAATCTGGCTCATTATATTCTCTGAAAATATTGCTTCCGGAGGCTTTGCCCTCCTCTGCTCTCACTTTCCTTCATGGTGGGCGAATCAAAGGGTTTTTTGTGTATAGAAACGGGATGCGGCAACTGAGGTCCGTGAAGGGTGCACTCGTGTCTGACCTCCAAACAAACGATCCCCTCATCAGCCGCAAGAGCGGATCACTTGCTGTAATGAAGGGCGGTGATGAGGAAGACGATGGCGAAGTTGTAGAAAAGAAGTTTGGCTAATCAATGGCTGGAATTTCAGCTCCAAATGAAAGGTTAAATGTGCAGATCCCAAGCAAACAAAAATAGAATCATCTTATTAGTAATGGTTGCAAGATTTCTATGAACTCAAAGTATCATGGGATTAACAGCTTTTGGGAGAGAATCTTTGTGTTTTAAGAGTTCTGTTTCACTTGGCTGCAGTGGAAAGGAAATAATTGTAGCCAGCAGTGTAAAACAACAATTTAAAATAGCATTGGCAGTGGACTAAATTAACTATGCTGTTTTTTGGGGTTTTTTTTGGCCTTTCACCAATCAGTTGAGTCATGCATGTAATTAATATTTACAAGCAAAGCTGACAACACTTATTTATTGTGTCCCATTCAGCTTTCAGATTCAGAGATTAAACAGTCCCAGCATTTGCAGTACAGATGAATGATACCTGGAATTGTGTTTTTCCCAACCCGGTCTCATGAAAGTGCGTATAAATAGTACGCCAAATAAAAACAAAAACTCATGGTATTGATATGCAAAAATGGACTTTGGTGTGTATATGCTACGCAATGGGTAGGATTAGGGTTGTGGGGTAGATGCGTATCATATGTATGTTAAAACTGCGTATCATATGCACGCCAACAAATTTCGTATCATATGCACGCGAAAACTGCGTATTATATGCATGTCAAACACGTGCATATCATATGAACACCAAAGGTCAATTTTTGCGCATCAATACCACGAGTTTTTTTTTTATTTGGCGTACTATTTATATGCATTTTCATGAGACCGGGCTTGTTTTTCACTTGGACAGTAGGCAACCACCTGCTCAGCTAACAGGGAACCTTCTCAAAACTTAAGCTAATGTTCTGTTAATACAACATTTGTTCAAAGCCATCTCGTCTCAAAATGTAAGCACTTTATTTAAACATGTTCTTTTATTCTGAAACATCTTATTTTAATATTTTTTTTAAAGATGAATGATGAGTGTTTTCTGAAATGCTGAAATGTTGGTTGGATTTAAAACGCAATCAGGTCACAAAAAAGTCAATATTTGCATCCTCTTTAATATATGAGACTTTATAACTGGTTCTTACATTTTGGCTTGTGTTTAAAACACTGTGTTTGTTTTTGGGTGGCTGAACTTTGCGTGAAGTGTGCATGAAGACATTAGACTTTTAGATTAGCCTAGTGTTCATTTTTAGTCTGTTATATATTTGAGTTGTGAGATGTACTTTGTTCGTTGTGTTTCAGGGCCCCGGGACAGAGTTCCTGAGCCATTTATCGGTTTAAGCCTACTGCTTTTCTTAAACAATTAAATCACCACGTTATTTTCTCTCCCATGCAGATCCTAAAGCACAGGTTTGTGTGGTTTCATTCTCATAATGAAACATCAAGTCTGTTTTGCAGTTCTCAGCTCCAGTGTCTATTTACAGCATTCTAGGTTGTTTATCAGGTTTGAAATGTAAAGTCACCCAGTTAAATGGTTTGAGGTTTTTAAAGATTGTAGTTTTAGGCTCATATGTGATCAGTCTGATAAGAAAATGGATTTATTGATGGGATTCATTTTTCTCTCACCTCAGATATCAAGCTCAAATTGTAATTCATGTTTCCAAGAATGAGAATAAGAAACATATAAGTTCTTGAATTGCTTTGTCACAGGATATTTGCTGTCTCATCTAAAACCTACATGTCCTTGCATGTTTTTCTGAAGCCAGGGCATCTGTAATTTAACATGATGGGACGAAAGTGTCTTTATCGATTTCTGAAACTACTAATAAGACACTTTCTAAAGATTAAGGGTGTGTAAAAATGTTAAAACTTCACTTTTTGAAATGCTTAGTACGAATTAATTTAAAGGGATAATTCACCCCAAAATTCAAAACAACTTGAAGGAGAGTAAATAACAGAATTTTCAATTTTGGGAGAACTAAATGTTAGGTGCTGACATTTCTGTTCTTCATTGAGCCTTTAAATGAAACTCATTAAGGTAATCCAAGCATGTCTATTAGGTTGTGAGATTTTATCAGTGAACTGTAGTGATTTGATTCCAGGGATTTTGCTGACAAATCATTTTTATTAATAACTGTATCTTAAGTTTCAGCTTTATTAGGTAAGATGTGATTTAAAAAGTGCAATACTCTTTAGTATTTTGGTATTTTTTGCTCTTTAGAACTGTGCTGCTATCCATTATGTGCAACAACAGGGACAGTCCTGTTTTTTTTTTTGTTTGTTTTTTTTTAATTTCAGCGTGGTTTTCAGAAGCAAACTGTCACCCCAGATCTCCATGAGTTACTTTGAGTCTCTCCATGAGAACCTATGAGTTTACTCCACGAGTCCAGAAGCTCTGATGCACAATACAGCAAGTTTTAAAAAAAATAATAATAATGAAACTTTAGAAGCAACAACTACAGTGGGGCCAGGAGTCCAAACTGTCAATCTGGGGTTTAAAATATTTAACATTCTAACCTGAAAATAAACAGATACAATGTAACACAGATATAAATACATACGTTTTTGGGTTGTGAAAAATTTACACAAGATGTGTTTTGAATCATAATTGATTTATGCTGGATAAAGGAACATCAGGTTTTATAATTGAACTATTTGTGTTAAGTTAGAGAAATTTCAGACTTTTCAACTCTATTCTATATATTCAAGAACTTTCCTAAATTTTAGATTGTGCAAGGTTGGTTATTGCACTCATGAAACTTTTATCAGAGATGAAGGCCTCAGGGTTTTCAGTAAAAGTGTTTTTGCACTCAAATTTTTAATGTGAATCTGAGTTCATTTGGCATTTTTGGTTCATTAAGTTGATCTGAAATTGGTTTTCTAGACGCAATGTGCATTTTTAGCATATTATGCGGTTGCTAGGTGGTTGCTATGGTGTTGTGTGGATTTTGTAGTTATGTAAGATAGTTACTAGGGTGTTCTGGGTGTTTTAGCATACTGCTAGGTAGTTATTATGGTGTTTTTGATGTGAATTTCTGGTTCATAAATTTGATCAGAAAGCGCTTTTCCGAATGCAGGTCCAAATTCAAGTTTGAGCCAGGCAACCAAATCACTATCATTGGCAAAGGTAGAAGGATGGAGAGGTATGGAGGTATTTTTTAAGATGCTCACCTCATTGGAAGTTGATGAATTTTATTATCTTTCCATCTTCTTACTTTCTCACAAGGTTGCCGTGATCTTTGGGTGTCCCTTGAGAAGCTGCGTGTATTATTTACACCTGTGTGACACCTGATGCTGAATGCTATCCTGCACCGTAGCTGTTTGTGAGGAGCTGTGAGAAATTCACATGTGTAGATACCAGACACCTTCACCTGTTGGAAATTCGATCTTTGAATTTTGCATCAACTTAATCTCTAGATACGGATTGGCTCCCTCCTTTCATTTGAATGTGAAGAAAAATGTGTAACAATGACAATTCAGTTGCTATTTTACTGACTAAAATATACGTCTGATCATTTAAAAAGCTGTCATATCCTGTTTTGCAGGAAGTGCAGGCACTCCGGTGGTCTTCAATCAGAACGGAGATGCGCCAGGGCGATACGATATCTTCCAGTATCAGATCACCAACAAATCGACAGCTGAGTACAAAGTGATCGGACAGTGGACAAACAAACTGCATCTTAATGTGAGTGGAAAGCATTTTCTGGTCTTCATGACGAAATTCATCCATGCATTCATGCATCCATCCAGAGTATAACAAAGTATGCATGCTCGAATCAGATACATTCAAGCATAAATGTTTGTAGGAAATCTTATCTTTGCTGATGATGCATGTGACATGAATGCTCTCGGGGCTTCATTAGTCAACGGGATGGAAGATAAGCTTGTAATGTTTTATGCCTGGCTGCGAAACAAAATTAATGGAGCCAGAAACAAGCCGTATTTTCATGGCCAAAAGCTCTCTCGGCAGTGTGGAGACCGAAGCTGCAGTTTTCTGATACGTGACGGAGAATCACAGCTCCTCTGGGCTTTGTGTCTGCGCAGGTGAGTGGGAGGAGAAGTGGTCGCTTAGCAGAATTGTGATCCAGCCCCCTGTAGTTCTTTAAATCTCGCTTCTTAACTCAGGTATCAAACCCTCCCCTTAAGCGCTTAAACAGATCAGCGCTGGATGTGTTACGGAGTGCTGGTGATTTGCATGCAGCTCATTAAGGGCGACTCATTCCGGGAAAAAAAAGACTTTGTTAGCCTGAAAGGATTGCGGCTCCGAACAAGGTTAACGTTTCGTTTTCGGAAAATCATTTTCACAATCAATACACACTGTTTTGCAATTTTGCTGTTTACTGAAAGATGCATGCAGGTCACTTTAAAGGGCTCTGTTTACTTACTGAAACTACTAATAAAACATTCAATATGTAAATTGCTGAAGCAGTTATTTTCTTTCCACTCAGATGTAAAAGATTGAGGGTGTGTGAAATTAAATGCAATTTTGCAAAGCAAATACGAGTGGTGTGTCTTTGTAATTTCTAGATGTTATGGGTGTTTTAAGCATGTTGCAGCCCGGTTGCTAGGGTGTCCTGGGCCTTTTTAACATGTTGCAGTGCGGTTGCTAGGGTGTTATATTGTTATGCAGTTGCTAGATGTTTGTTCTGGGTGTTTTGAACATGTTGCTGGGGGCTTGCGAGAGTGGTCTGGGTGTTTTTTTAGTGTGTTGCTATGTAGTTACTAGGGTGTTCTGGGCATTTTGACATGTTGCTGTGGAGTTTCTAAGCAGTTGCTAAGATTCTCTGGGCAGTTTTAGGTGTTGTGTGCTAGGTGGTTGCTAGGTGATGTTTTGGGGTGTTCTGGGTGATTTTTTAGCATGTTGCTAGGTAGTAACTAGGGTGTTCTGGGTGTTTTAGCAGGTTGCTAGGGTGTTCTGGGTGTTTTTAGAATATTGCTATGTATTTGCTAGAGTGTTCTGTGCATTTTAGCATGTTGCTATGCAGCTGTTAAGTGGTTGCTAAAATTCTCTGGATAGTTTTATCATGTAATGCATTGCTAGGGTGTTCTGGGTATTTTTTTTAGCATGTTGCTAGGGTGTTACTAGGGTATTGTGGGTGATTTTTAATGTGGTGCAAGGTGGTTAGGTGGTCTGGGTGTTTTTAGAATAGTACTATGTGGTTATAAGAGTATTCTAGGCATTTAGCATATTGCTATGCAGTTTCTAGCTGGTTGCTAGGATTCCTTAGGCAGTTTTAGCATGTTGCAATGTGATTGTTATGGTGCTGTGTTGCTTTTTAACATGTTGTTATGCATTGCTAGTTGCTAGGTGGTTGGTAGGGTTATCTGGGCAGTTTTAGCATGTTGCAATGTGGTTTGCTAAGGTAGCATATTGTTATGCAGTTGCTAGATGGTTGCTGGAGTGTTCTGGGAGTTTTTTTTATCATTTTGCTAGGGGATCACTAGGGTATTCTGGGTAATTTTTTAGCATTTTGCTAGGGGATCACTAGGGTATTCTGGGTAATTTTTTTGGTTTTTTTGAGTGGTGCTAGGTCTTTTTTTTAGGATGTTCTGGGTGTTTTTAGCATGTTGCTGGGTGGATACTAAGGTGTTCTGGGTGGTCGCTTGCTTGTGCAAATAAAGAGCCCACTCTCAAATCTCTTTTAACAATGTATAAATGTGCCTTCTTCATTGCACACAATTTTGTTATATTTTTTGCCTACCAGAAAAATTCAGGTCTCTTACACAGAGGAACTTGCACATCTCTATCAACAAGTCAAAGAGTTTGAGGTATTTGATTTCTGTAGCACAAATTATGTGGAACGAGCTGTGCTGCAACATTTAGTACTTTAGGTTAGAGATTATTTAAAATCCCTAACCCTAACTATGCATAATACTGATGTACGTAAATGGTTAGCGTTGATTCTACCAGCGTTTGAACCTGAAAACCCTCCTCACTCCCCATTACTGTGTCTTCAGGATGAATAAAACCAAATTAAACAGCTTAATTGTGAATGGTCAGTGTGGCTTTTGTTTCAGACAGAATGGGAAGAATCAAATGAAGGGATTTGGTCTTTCAATTATTCTTAAATACCCTTCATACCCTTTTATGTGATAAGTCAAATTAAACTTCTGTTCATTTGCAAATTGTCTTTTTTTAATTTTAATATGTCCTTTCTTTTTTTGCTTCTCTAATTAAAGCCAATCTGTTTTTGCCAGGCATAATTTGTCTCAAGCATGAATAATTCATTCACGGCCATCTCTTTGCAGCAGGCGACAGTGAGAACCATAGAGTATAAGTATAAAGCTGTCCTTATTTGTCCCGTGGATTGGTCTGGCAAAATAATTTTTTTTCCGTGCAATTAAATTTCTTGCATAATACATTGCAGTCACTTCTTAAACTCGGGTTTGTCATGTTATTTATTTCATCTCTGATGCCTCTGGCACAGGTTTGTCCCAAAATATATCTGTCATCAAAGTTGCACCCAGGAGCCAAACTGAAGCTGCACTTAAAAGAGCAGCGATGGCTTCTTATTTTCCACAGCTTTCAGGCGCTAAGGGGTAATAAAGTGATTTCTTCTGCAAATATGACACAACCTACATCTATGTGGGCAATGAGACTTACTTTGAATGCACAGTTTCTAATATAACAGTACGCCTCTGGTCTTCATCTCTGACGGGGCTTTTTTCGTAATGCTTTGCAAGTGGACACCATACGCTGGCGGACAGGCGACCTTTTTAGCGTGTTGCTAAGTGGTTGCTAGGGTATTCTGGGTGGTTGCAAATAAAGAGAGCTTACTCCTGAATCTCTAAAACTTTGTTGGCTATTTAACTGGTGAAAATCATAAGTAAGTTTAGAAAAGTAAATGTACATCTCTCCTCGACAAGTCACACAGTTTCAGGTATTTGATGTATGTAGCACAAATTATGCAAGAATGGTTCTGCAGATTAGTTTAAATCCCTAACCCTATGGGTGGGTTGCACCAATAAGGATTGGTGCAATCTTCACTGCAAAAAATGCTTTTCTTACTTAGATTTTTTTGTCTTGTTTCCAGCTTTTGTCTTGTTTATGTCAAACAGAAAACAAGATTATTTTTATTACCCCATTGGCAGATTATTTTGCTTGTTTCAAGCAAAAACTCACTTTTGACTTGTTTTTTCTGAAAACAAGACAATAATTTTTACTTGTCTAGAAAATCCTTCTTGATTTAAGAATTTTTAGATATTTTGGCTGGAAACAAGACAAAAAAATCTAAGTAAGAAAAGCATTTTTTGCAGTGTAATTAGGGATTAACTTTAAATTTACAGGTGAGTAGGTTTAAATAAAGTAAAGTGCACCTAAATTACAGTTATTTTCTCTTATTTTGGTTGTTTTGTCATAAGCTATACTCCATTAATTGATACTATAAATATATTTCCAAGATTATGAAATCCTTATGCACTGCCTCAAAGTTTCCATTTCTTGCTTGATCAGCTGTTTGAGCAACGGTCTCTCTACTTAGCAGTTTATAAAGACGCAGCGGACCATTTACATATTTATTTCCTTTATCGACAAAAGCAACTTATGTCAGAGACAGAGGATAAGGAATATTAACTGTTGCTGTTTAATTACATGACGAATCCATCATGGCGGAGAAAATTAATCATAGATAGAAGTTTTAATCGCAGGTTAGAATTCTAATCCCCGATTTGTTAATCTAAATTTAAAATTGAGTGGTGCAACACAACTTTTTTTAAAATAAAAAACGATTTAAAATAAAACCCAGATCAACAAATCATTGATTAGCTCTAAACTTTGCTTAATTTAATCCTTATTGGTGCAACCCACCCTATGAGTAACACTGATGTGTGTAAATTGTTAGCACTGATTCTGACAGCATTTGAACCTCAAAAATTTGAGCAAAAATACTCAAAAGAATATCAACGCCTGCTTCTACTATTCGCGCATGTAGTGTTAATAAAGAGAGAATGAGAGAGAGAGGCAAATGCAGGTCTACGCAGAAACCAAATGATAAAGATGCTCCAAATACAACAAGATGCTGTGCAGTGACAAGTTGTGGAAACACTATCTTTCAGATTGTTTAACTTTATTTTAATGAAGATCCAGACCGCAACAGTAAGAACTTGGTCCTTTGTTCACTTAATTTGACCGCGGATTCATTTACAAACAAGGCACAGTTCAAACGCGCGATTTTCAGAAATATTGAAATTAAAAGACGATGCTGTGCTGACTATATTGGATCCGACACTCATGTCGCACCACACAAGTGTGAGTAACTGAATTCATTACGTGGTCGCTATTGCTTTGTCTGTTATTACAGATTGTTTGATATGTACTGAGTATTTATGCGTTTTTGACCTAAATCACAGCAACGTCTATCTATAAGGAATGTACGCTGTCAAACATACACAACTATTAGCCAGTCATAGCAGTGGGCATTTACTTCAAAGTCTACAATCCGCCAAATACACGCTTGTTCCCACCACCGTGTAAACAAAGTTTACATATACTTAATCCACAAACTAACTCCGCAAACATGGAAAACAGCGATAGATAGATGCGGAAGTCCAGGCTTCTCCATCCCCCAGTTGTTAAATGATGTCATTGTTGGTTAGCTTACATTACTTCAGAGTTCCTAGAGGCGGTGCAACCAGGAAAATGGTCCTAGGGGTTCTCGGCAGGCCACCCTGGTAGTTCCTAAGGCGATAGTGGCAAGGAACCCAAACTCCATCAGGTGACAGAAAATGAAGTTAAAAAAAACCTTGGGAGCAACCCCAATGCTCAGTTGGGGGACCAGTTCTCCACTGGTCTAAGTGAACAATCACTGTGTGATATTGACATGGGTCCCAGTTGGCCCCGATAATATAACAGTACACCCCTGGTCTCCATATTTAACAGGACTTTCGTTATCCTTTGCAGGTGGATGCCATGCACTGGCGGACAGGCGACCCCACACTTCCAGTCTCGGTGTGTAGTGTGCCTTGCCAGATGGGTGAAAGGAAGAAGATCGTGAAGGGTGTACCTTGCTGCTGGCATTGTGAGCGATGCGAAGGCTACCACATCCAAGCCAGTGAATTCAGTTGTGAGTTGTGTCCCTACGAGCAGCGCCCAGACCGTAATCGTACCGGTTGCATCCCCATTCCAATCATCAAACTCGAATGGCACTCTGCTTGGGCAGCCATACCAGTGTTTGTTGCAGTTCTTGGAATCCTGGCTACAAGTTTTGTGGTGGTCACTTTCGTTCGCTACAATGACACACCAATTGTCCGTGCATCCGGCCGAGAGATGAGCTACGTGCTTCTGACTGGGATTTTTTTGTGCTACGCCATCACCTTCTTGATGATCGCCACACCAAGTTTGGCCGTCTGCTCTTTCCGAAGGGTGTTCTTGGGTTTGGGCATGTGCTTCAGCTATGCTGCTCTCCTAACAAAGACCAACCGCATCCACCGCATCTTTGAGCAAGGCAAGAAATCAGTGGCCGCACCACGCTTCATCAGCCCTGCTTCCCAGCTTGTCATCACCTTCAGCCTGATCTCGGTGCAGCTGCTCGGTGTGTTCGTGTGGTTTGCCGTCGATCCACCGCACACAGTGGTGGACTACGGCGAGCAGCGTACATCCGACCCAGAGAAGGCTCGTGGGGTTCTCAAGTGTGACATCTCTGACCTGTCGCTCATCTGTTCGCTGGGCTACAGCATCCTTTTGATGGTAACATGCACTGTTTACGCCATTAAGACCCGTGGCGTGCCAGAGACCTTCAACGAGGCCAAGCCAATTGGATTTACTATGTACACTACCTGCATCATTTGGTTAGCTTTTATACCTATCTTCTTTGGCACCGCACAATCGGCAGAAAGGGTAAGTAAGATTTACGAAATCTGTAGCTAAATGCACTAGTATTCTCAATGACATTGCAAGTAATTGCTTTTCACATTGAATACAGCAAGTGTATCTTAGCTCTTCTTTGGCTTTGGATAGGAATTGGCATTAGTGACAGCAGTTCGCTTACTGAATTATTATTATTTTTTATGTACATACGGGTCAGGGGGTGTGGTTTTTTAATTATAACGTTTTTTGCACTAAATAATTGCACTAAATTAACATGTTAAACTGAAAAAAGCACAAACAGAAAAAGTTTGCTCCAAAGAATTTGAGTATAACTTTTCTTTACAGCTTGGTCATTGGCTAGTTACCATGCATTCCTGTTGGCATTACGAAGAGGATGTGGTGCGGCACTGTGAATGTTTGTTTATGTGCATGTGAGCTATAGGTGGCAGAATATTGCTGTGGGCTACAGATAATAACGTCACCTGCTGGTTACCCTTTCACCTGACCCAGCAGGCGACAATCTCCAGAACATTTCACATGTTAAAAGGCTAACCTAAAGAAGCCAAAACCAGGGTTTCACATACTCTCAGACTGATGGATATTAGCTTCAGGTGCACTGTAGGATACAGACAAATGGGTCAGAGGCGATCAGGTGGGTGGCAATATTGATCAGATGGTGTGCAGCTCAGGAAGCATCACTGAAATATCTGAAGCTTGAGTGAGCAGGACTTGCACGAGTCTGGATAGTTAAATATGAAGGAAAATCCAGTCATTATTTACTCACCCTCATGTCGCTCCAAACCTGTATGCTGTTATTCCACTGAAAAAATAATTGCATATAAGTTTGGAACAACATGGTCACCGTATTCATCTGTGGATGAATTAATTATTTAAAATAGAGGCAAATGTGTTTTTGAAGCCCTAGAAGTATAATATCTATGCAAACAAGTTGTTCAGTAGTCTTTTGAATGCTAAAACTCTAGTGTTTGATTTCCTTTCACAGTGGTTCACGATAAAAGCTCATTACCACATTGCTCTTTAGTCACATTAGCCTCTCACTGTGACTGCTACGCATTGCGCTAGCCAAGAGAGACAATTATGGATATACCAATTATTCCCTACACTAACAAGCTTATTTATATTCTTATTTAACACTAGAACAGTGGGATAGATGGCGTTCTATTAACACAGACCCCCAACCCATCACATTACTCAAGAGAGCAACGACATGAGTCATTTGATAAGAAAAAAGGCATCTTATTGAAAAGAATGAGCAGTTCTCATTGTCACGAATAACAAAACATGGCCTTAACTCTGTATTTACTGAACTATTGTCTGATTGGCAACCACACCAAGTGAAAGGACTTCATAATTGGTTTGTGATGAAAAAATGACTAGCCCTGAATTAATATCATTACAAAGAGTCAATGTTGTATCGGCTGCAGCATTTGTGAAATGAACATAGTAGAAGTAGATAAAATCCCACCGCCTGCAAAATATGCTTCTATTATCAAGAATGTGCTTTGGCTAATGCTTCAAAAATCAATTTGTGTGGATTTTCATTGCAGCGACTATTACCTCTCCATTTTACACTAGCATAAAGATATCAAGGCTGATATGATCTACCCTCCTGCATTTGAGAATGGTATCACCCCAAAAACCAATACGTGCACTTTGACATTTCCAATGCAGAGACTCTGCAGAATCATAAAGAGTCAATAAAGTGCTGCATGAATGGCGGGCAATGTGCTCACAGCTCTTCAGGAAATCAATGCCTTCCAAAGGTGACTGGTTAAGATAATCACTCCACATATCTGTGGAATCAAATTACGGGCCTCGCATAAATCACTGGCAGATCATTTTATTGGGTTTTAAGTTCACTGTGTGACCCGATCTCCATTCGGGAACCCCATGTGTTTCTCATATAATTGGAATGCATGCTAAAGTTAAGTTTGGGATATTTAGATTTGTTTGAAGTGAAGTTTATTTGATTTCGATGTTATTGAAGCAAATGAGCTAAAATTGGCATTATTAACACATAGAGATGCTATTTTCCCCATACAGGGTTGTTTTTTGTCATTGTAAATTATTTGTTTGATTTGTTACAGAGACTCAGTTTTATTTATTCATTCATTTATTAAGTCAAATTGATCTAAGCTTGGGTTATTTTGATTTTTTTTAAGTCAAGTTTACTTTGTATTGATGAATTTGAAGCCTCTGTAAAACAACATGATGGTTGTTAGCCAAAATGTACATTACTAACAGTCATGGAGGTAATTGTAGATATTTTTTTAAGGTTGCTTTTGCGTGTTACCACAGCATGTACAGTAAATGCATGTTTCAAGTGGATCAGTGTGTCAAATACTTTGATATGCACAGTAATATTACAAAATAATCTGAAACATGGCAAAAATTCTTAGTAAGTGCGCTTCTGTTGGTTCATCGTTTGACCTGATCTCCATTCAGAAGCCCAATGCGTGTCTCATATAATGGAAATGCATGGTAAATTGATTTAAGCTTGGGTTATTTTGATTTTTCCAAGGTCAGGTTTATTGTATTAATTGAAGTGAGTGAGTCTCTGTAGAACAATGTAATGGCTATTTGCCAAAATTTACATTATTAACAGTCATGGAGATGTCTTTTTTCCCTCCATACAGTGCTGTTTTTTGTAATTGCAAATGATTTGTTTGAGGTTGGCTCTGCATGCTGCCACAGCGTGAAAATGCACATTTCAAGCGGATCAGTGGGTGAAATACATTGATATGCACAGTAATATTACAACATTATCTGAAACGTGGCAAAGTTCTTAGTAACCGCACTTCTGTTATGGTAATCCTCTCGTGGGTGTAAGCAAATTCTCACAGGAGCGTGAAATATTCTACTATTTTTCTGTTATGAATGATATTATGAAGATTTAAGTTTGCATAAGGAAAATTTTGCCTGAAATAACACAAGCAACTTGCACCTCCCGCGCAGTAATTTCAATTACTCTATCCCAGACACCGTACCTAAACTGGATCTTTATGTGACATTTCAATGTTTTTGTTTCACTTTAGTGTCTTTAATTCCTTGAAGGCCAGATTTGTTTTTAATTAGTTCTGCCACCTTTGTTCTTCAAGCTTTTGTGAATCAAAGACTAAGTGTTTGGTGGTGTTTTAGTCATAAAACGATTTCATTTACTATCTATTGTCCATATTTAATGCCATATTTGTCATTTCGGTGACCTAGGAAATAATATTCTGCTTTTTAGGTCCTGTAAAAAGAAAATCCACCTTATTTGAACCCTTGAAATATGCTAGCTAAGGCTGTTGCTTCTTATTTGTAATATATCATATCTGTTCTGGACACACACACACCTCAATCATGCTGTTTCTCCTGCTGTGTAGGATCATGCTGTTCAGAGTGGAATTCGTATTACCTCAGATTAGATAAGCTTTAGTTACATTTGCCCTGCTAATATCATCATACATGAAGGCGAACCTGCCACAAAAGGCACTGGTCATAACTCATCCTCCCTGGCAGCTTCTCAGTAGATGATATTCCTGCCGGTCGAGAGAGTGACTGCCCAAGTCCTTAGTGTGCCATGCGCTATGCTATTAATCATGGGAAATCTGTGTGCAAGGAAAAATCGCTTCTGCTGCCATGACTTAACGTGCTAAAACTAATGCAGCAGAGAGAAGACACCGTCCAGAAGAGGAATAGAAGCTTAGCTCAAGGTAGAGTCACAACAGCAAACAGTAAGCCGAGGATGAGGTCAGCTGCAGTCATACAAACAACACATTAATTTGAAAAGCGATTGGCTGTGCTTGTATGAATGGTTTCTTTATTCAACAAGTCACTAGCAGTATTCTACAGTGCACCACTAAAATGTCTCTCAGTGGCCATTTTTGTGATGTACAATATGGAAGTAGATATGCACAGTATGTATATATATATATATATATATATATATATTTGTATATTAAGTAATCTTTCTGGATTGATTTCCAAGTGAAACTTTTAGTTAATTTATTAGATCATGAAAACATATTAAGAGCGTTGATGTCAGCTGAAAGTCGTTACAGCAGCATAGCAGGTTATTCAGTTTTGATAAAAGTTTATAAACACTTACATTTTATTTTTTGAATCTATGAATCATTCACAGTAAAACAATTAATGCTTTTGAAGGTTTCCATAGTTTTCTCATTAAAACACAACCAAATCACATGAAAAGCTGTCAAAGGCATCCAGAAATAACTGAAGCTTTAAGAAGCGAGGTTTAAAAACAGCAACTGAAATGTGTTAGCAGCGCACAGGAAATCATTGCTAAAGTGAAAGTTTCCATATAACTCTCTCATTCACACACCCACACACACACAGTTTCCACATCACACATTAAAACACATTGATTTTTTTTCTTGCAGTCAATTAGCCAAATGAATGTTTATTGAACAGGAAAAATGACACTAAGCCATTGAGCCATTGGAGCAGTGATGCTGATCATGGCAGGATGTCAGGCCTATAACAGCATTAAAGACGCAGTCTGTGTTAAAGAACTCTGTCTGACAGCATTCAGCAGTTCGACAGCTGTCATGAATATCAGGACGCTGAAGGGATTTCCTTTGGATATTGTGTCACTCAGAAGAGTCATGTACATTCAGACATGCCCTCATATTTTTGAGCGGATTTTGAAAATATTTGTATTACCAATTAATTTGCATGATCATATACAAGATTTTTAAACGTTTTTGAAAGTTTCCACTCCCTAAGACTGCATTTATTTAATCAAAAATACCATAAAACAGAAATCCTGTGGGGGAAAAAATACAATTCATAATAATAATAATGTTATATATATATATATATATATATATATATATATATATATATAATTTTTTTTTTATATATAATTTATTTCTGTGATGCAAAGCTGAATTTGCAGCATGATTAAACCAGTCTTCACTGTCACTTGATCCTTCAGAAATCATTCTAATATGCTGATTTAAGAAACATTTCATATTATCAATGTTTTGGTGTGTGTGTGTGTGTGTGTGTGTATTCAGTATAACTGCAATAATAGAGACAACTGTCAAAATGTCCCATTGCTTGCCATGTTTGCATCAGGTAAGGAGCCAGAGATTTTAGGATACATTTTCATTTACATACATTTACATATAAGATGTTATCACTTGTCACTTTACTGCTTTATTGCATTGTGCATTCTTATGTAGAAAACTACTAAATTGTTAAAAAGTGTTTTTCCCATTCTAATCTAATCTCTAAATCTTTGGGTTGAGAATTCTGTGATCAAAGTCCAATAAATTGACTGTAGGGTTTTCACACATTTCCTCTTTCACACAATTTGTGACAACCCCATACGATTTGATGAATAACACATTCGAGTTGTTTCTTTAGAGTATGTGCTCATATTTGACAGGGGGTAAATGTGCATAGACCGTCAGTAATATCTCTGACCTTTAACTGGGCGGTCAGCATTTAGGTTTAGCGTCTGTTGAGTGTGTTGCGTTAGGTAGTTAGCACACTGGCACTGGCATATGTGTGGCTAATCCTGCTTGATTAATTGTCGTTTAACTTCATGCTGTGTGATTGGATGAACAGATGGATGTCAGCCTCACTTCCATCACTCTGATAACACACCTGAACAGGAGTGTCAGCTGTTAATCGCTGCCGTGAGCCTGTGCATAACCCTTGTGAGCGTCCGCTGCCGTCTACAACTAACTTCTGAAGATGCATTGATACTCGATGAGATTAAATCACTGAAGATTAATCAGTCATTGTAATGTTTGGTTATTCGACTAACATTTCACAGTTAAAGGAATAGTTCAAATTAAAATATTTACTCACCCCAAGGCCATCCAATATGTAAATGAGGTTGTTTATTCATCAGATTTGGAGAAATGTAGCATTCCATCTCTTGCTCACCAATGGATGCTTTGCAGTGAATGGGTGCCTTCAGAATGAGAGTCCAAACAGCTGATAAAAACATCACAATAATCCACAAGTCATCCACACCTCTCCAGTTCATCAATTAATGTTCACATAACAGTCACGTAAAAG
This sequence comes from Tor tambroides, assembly GCA_021397915.2. Classification (NCBI taxonomy): domain Eukaryota; kingdom Metazoa; phylum Chordata; class Actinopteri; order Cypriniformes; family Cyprinidae; genus Tor; species Tor tambroides. Next base: position 18,619 of record JAFVLL020043548.1, read on the forward strand.
TATATAGCTGATTTTTTTAATAGATATTTTTAATTGCATAATATTCTCTTCCACTACAAAAAACAAGTTGATGTTAAATGGGTCATGAATGCAATTTCATGTTGATTTAAAAGTTTTAAGTGGTGGTTGAACTTTCTTGTGAAGTTAATTCTTCCGACAAAGATTCACAAACAGTTTAGAGAGCTTTTCCACTCTGATGCAAATCTGTTATGAACATTATTTCCACATCATGTCAGACTTTTTCTCTGAAATTTGATTTAATTGAGCGCTGTGTTTTCCACAGTTGGTCTCTAGTTTGACTTTAGTGACATAACAACTGAGCAAGAAAAAAGTTGCCGGTTTTAATTTATTCAAATGAATGACTGCAGGAAATCTCACACACCTGTTTATGGTGACCAGATGTTGTCAAGGTGCCGGTGTTTTTTTTTTTCATGCTGGTGTTAAAATATGAATCCACTACAGCTGCCAAGAAAACATTCAGATGACAAAAAAAAAAGAGAAAATATTTTTGTACCTGCGCATGCCGTGAGCAGCTCACACCAAGTTAACTTGGTTGCCCTCGGACAGCTCGGTCACACAATGTTTGTGTTTCAAAGAAAAAACATGAATTTGTTACACATATTTGCACGTGTGCAGTTAAAATAAAGGTTCTACTGCTTCGAGATACATGGGTTTATCAGTTATGCAGATTTAATGCACTACGGTTTTAACAATATGAGATTTTCACGGTATTATAACCTCTCAGAAAACATCACAATTTCACAGTATACGGTATCACACAGTGAGATTTGATATTAATTCATAAATATTTCAGGTACATGTCAATTCTAAAAATTGAGGTAAAAAAATCTCTTAGTGGAAAAAAAAATGGAGGAAAAAAAAATCAAATAATGCTGTAAACTAGCCTATACAGGGAACCCTCTCATTTGGTTCATTAAAATAATATTATACTTACAATTATGAATATAATACCCCAAACTTAATATGCACATTTTTTACTTACTATATATTTAACTACTAAATTATTATCTATAGCTTATAATATTCACACTCAAATAAAAACGCTGAATGACCTATTTAAATGGGTCTTTCCATAAAAACTTAATGGCTTGTGACATTAATAAATAATTAACAGGTTAAGTAAATAAGCTCCTCTCTATTTTTTTTTTTTTCTAGCTAATTAACAAACTATGTTGGGCAACTTTCCCTAAGGTAAATGTAAGACCTGACTGAAACACTACGTTGATGATAACATGAGATAGGCCTACATATGATATGTATTATAAGAGTTATTACATATGTATAAATATGAAATACAGTAAGATGCACTGCATCTTTCAACATACCCTCTGATGAACATTCCTGTTTATTTCACGCCAAAACTTGTAATAAACCAGAAGAGACAATTCACGCTGCTTTAACTACTGTAGGCAAATACAGCGATCTCACGCCACATTAATAAGCGTTAAAATGGCATTTACTGTTTGGATTTTGTGACAAAAATGAACAAAATTCGAAAGCTGATACTTTGTTTCTTGTCAAAAGTAACAAAGCACAAAGTGCTTACTGGATGGAAGGCGTGCTACTAATATCGACCAAAAGCTGCATAGACTGAAAGATCTTGCGGTTTAAGAGATAAAGTTAAAAGAAACAACTGAATGTCTTGGGATATCTAAAGGTACCTTGCATAAGCCTTATTTCTCTCTCCTTCTGACATTTTCTCCGCTGCATGAGATTCTTCTGGCGGACGAGAGGGAAATAGATGCACAACTGCACAACTGCGCATGCGGAGATATTCTACGCTCACCTGCATTTTTTTTTTCAATACCGTAAAATTTTTATTTTTAATATATTATTATGGTTTTTGTTAATATTTAGGATCAGATTTTATATTTTCTGTTTTCACTTTAATTTTAGTTAAAGTTTTAGTATTAGTGTTTTGACATTTTAATTTGTCTGGCCTATATAGTTTTTATTAATTTTTATTTATTAGTTTTAGTTTATCTAGTTTTAATGCTTTTTTATGGTTCAATTTTAGTATGAGTTGGATTACGCTCAGATGGGTTGCATAGGATGTTTACTGTAGGTTGCCTGTTGAGTGAAATATAATTTTGGGCAGAAAATGAAGAATACTGTAGTTCTGTATCTGTTTTTGAATGAATTTTACATTTCCTATCCCAAACTCCCCGTTTGCCCACCCTCCAACACGTTCACATGTGGTTGTGCTCTCTGGCCCAGAAAATAACATGTGCCGTCACCTGAGAAATAGCCTTTACAAACCTGTTCAAATGATTTCTTTGAGCCGCAGGCTTTGGAAACGGAGAACTATTAGAAGTCCAGGCTGATAGTCTGCTGGCTGCTTCTGTACGAGGATTCTTCAAAACTAATTAAGAGTGACACGGGGGCATTGAGAGGCTTCATGAAACACCAGGGGAATTGGCAGGCAGAGGAATGACTGACACCGTGCAGGTCGTTTCTGGAGACAGAGCAAAACATGAGCTCTGTGTGTGCGTGTGCTTCGCTATCGGATCATGCGGCAACAGGAATTTTATTGCAATCCATCGTTCTATTTGGGTGGGTGGAAAGGAAACAGATCAGCAATGAGGCAACAAGGCCTCCTCACCAATAACCATAACACACAAGCTCTGATCCAAAAGCTAGAGAGATGTCTATCTTGATGTAATTTTTAAGAAAATTTAACGTTTTCAATACGCATTCTTGTTAAGATTTAGAATGAATGAATGTACGTGTAAATCAGAGAAAAAGTCATTTTTACCTTCCTAATCTTTAATCAAAATATAATCATTTTACAGTGTCCTTCTTAAACATTACATGTACATACTATAGTAATAACCAAAGTGTAGTGAACTGTAGTAATGTACTGAAGTAATTATGTAATTAACCCTAAACCAAACCCAAACCCTGTAGTATGTACATGTTGTTTATAAATATTAAATATATATGAAACATGAAATCCTTTAAATAAAGTGTAACCTTCTGTTTATATAATTTTATTATTATTTGACTCATTTCATAGCCTGTTTCACCTTGAAATCCTTTACATTATGGACGTACATGAGGCATGCAAACATTGTCTTACTTAAAAATATGTAATATAAAAATAAAAATAAAACGTGTCTTTTTTTGCATATTTTGTTGCAAATTTGGTGAACAGATGGATGGATGTCTGTGGCAAATTATATATATATATATATATATATATATATATATATATATATATATATATAGTAGTTACACCATTTTATTTAGCTCTGTTTTTGAAATGCATTAAGGAGAAGTGTAATTTAGACTTTAAATACAGCTCTATATGCTGCAATCCTCCATTTAACTTCAGTCCTCAAGAGTTCCTGAGGAATTTCTGTGTAATCGCCTTGTGATGAAGTGCTCAGCGTGACGGCGTTCATTCATTCAGTCATATGCACTTATATGCGCTGCAGTACTTCAGAAATTCACAAAGTCCTGGTGTGGTTTTTGTTTTAATTATGCCTCTGGCTTATATATGGCTGATTCTACTAAACCCACTGGAAAAACCTTTTGAGATTTGATTTCACCTCTATTTGGCAGAGATTTTCCATTATTATTCTAACCTTTAGAGCTTAAGGGGGTCATATCATGAGGAATCAAATTTACATTGATTGAAAGAGTTTGATGTATTTTACTGTAACTTTTAGAGCTCTAAACCTCCTGCCCAGGAGTTAAAACACCTACGTTTGAGTTTTTCTTAAAGATACAGAACAAAAAAGGTCAGAAACAGTCATGTGTCACGGTGCTTCTGTGGGGAGTCGAGGAACGTGGAGATGAAGGAGAGTAACGAAGAACAGTCTTTATTCATCCAAACCAGGGGTAACACAGGTTAGGCAGGAGACACACACGTAGCACGTATTACTGACGTTTAACACCAGACAAAGGAATCCTAGAAAAGACAACACTTTAAATACTAAACTAAACGAGGAGAATAGACAAGACATACCTGAATCAAATGAACACAGTCGAACAAGGGAGAAACTGGGTCACAGGGAGCACATGGGGACAGAAAACACAACAAAACCAGAACACCAGTCTGACGTTACCTCCCCCTCCAAGAAGGCGCGTCCTTGCGCCACTTAACTTCCAGGGCAGTACCAGTTCAGGGTGCCATGGCTGGACGGCCTCCGTGGCTTTGGCCTCAGCACTCGGCCTGGCCACTACAGCCGGAGACGTATAGACAACAAAACCAGAACACCAGTCTGGCATCATGAGGTCATAGTTTAGAACAAATGAATAATAATAGATGCAATTTAATAAATAAATACAATTTGATAAATAAAACATTGTTTGATATAAAACTGGTTAAAGACATGATCTATTGTGACACCCCAGATATTAAAACTTTAATAAAGAAATCATTTAATATGTTTAAATATTCATTTTGAACACTATTTCTGTTGTGTTTATTTAAAACAATCATTTTTAAGAAATCATGGTTATTATGGCTAACTGTAGGCTAATAGTTGAGATGAAAATCAGCCTTTGGTAACAAATGTAATATATTTAATTGAATGAATTAAAATAAATCAATCAGCAAAATTTAATAAAACATTGTATGCTATAAAAATGGTTCATTTTGAAGACATGATCAAAAATTTCAATAAATAAACTATTTAAAAAGTTCATTTTGAACACTACATCTATTGTTTTATTTAAAAAAAAAACATATTTTTAAGAAATCGGGGTTCTTATAGTCAATTGAAACTAAACTAAGATTAAAATCATCATTTTTTTTCTTACTTTAAATAGAAGTACTGTACTAAATGTATAATGTACAAGGCAGAATTTAGTTTCTGATATGCTAAAATAAACTACAACAGAAATGGAAATTACTGAAAACTATATAGATGTTTAAAAAAATAAAAAAAATAAATAAAAGGAAAAAAAATGACAAACACAGCAAAATACTAAAACTTAACTAAAATTAAAATGAAAAAAGAAGAAGATAAGAAATAAAACTTCTATTGAGCTTTAAAGTGTCTTTGGTTCAGTGACTATGTGTTTTTAAAGTTCTGTCTAGATCCTGAGGGTTTATGGGAGTATTAAGTTCTAACAGCATAAGCCACTGATATGTGGTGTTTCTGCCAGAGCCCCTGGTCATAATACAGCACAATCGCACAGATCGATACATTATATTCCCGCGGAGTGGAAGATGATGGCAAATAGCATCAGAGTTGTCATGTATTCTATAGCTGTTCCCAGAAAAGCTTAAGTTGGTGAGAACTCAGAAGTTTGGTGATTATATATAACGAGCAGTGTTTCCTCTGACTGGTATTAACGGGAAGGTTGTTAGTCTGAAGTGATTTCTTTGATCTAGAGGCAAATTAACGCTGAGCTTATATGTAGCTTTTAGTGGAAAATCTCCAATCTGTGTCAGACAGCTTTGGATCGATATCCGCAGAGCCAGTCTCAGGTGATTACCTGCAATTTCTGACCATAGAAACCTATCCAGTGTTTGAGTTGTTCTCTGTGTGTGTGTGTGTGTGTGTGTGTGTGTGTGTGTGTGTGTCAGGATGATAAACACATTTACTTAGCTTTAAAGAAAATTAGAAATTATATATGTTTATCCAAAATGTTATTTATTTTTGATTATTTTTATTTTTTTATTTTGGGGTGAAATGTGACTTTTATGCTCATCAAGGCTATATTTATTTGATCAAAAACACAGTAAAAGCAGGAAAATTGTGAAATATTATTAAAATTTAAAATAACTGTTTTCTATTTGCTGCTCAAACAACGTTTATTAGTATTGTCAATGTTGAAAATTATTTTTGTGATAACCATAATTAATATTTTTTTCAGGATTATTTGATGAATATAAAGTTCAAAACAACAGCATTTATTTGAAATAGCAAGCTTTTATATCATTATAAATGTCTTTACTCTCACTTTTGATAAATTTTAGTAGTATTTTAAAAGTATTAATTTATTTTTAAAAAACATATTGTAAATACTATAGGCCAAAACAAAACTGTACCCCTAAAAGAAAACTTTGAGCATTTTTAGATTTTAAAAGCATAATTTGCTCTATTTATAATATATTTTCTTTTATTTTCTTTATTTGTGAGGCCGCATCCTGTGTAGTTAGTAGCTCACTATAGGTAGGTTTACTTTCTGTTTTAGGCCTTATCTAGTGTGGACTGAACACTTAGCATGTCTCCTTCCCGTTTGGCAGCTCATATTTTAGGATCTCGCTCCTCCAGCCTGTTTCTGTTCGCTCTGTAAATGTCACTAAGCATTTACCCCAGTGGATTGTCTTCAAAACTGCACTGATCTCTGCTCTGAAAACGTTAGCACACCCACCAATGCCATCCAGTCCAGTCCCGTTACGGATCAGCGGGTGGCTGGAGCCACTCTCTGACCGATGCTTTTCATTACACTTCTACATTAGCACACTTGCTATTATCTGTCTCTGGTTTCACTGTGCGTTTGGACTCAAGCATGTCTCGCCATCTGCTAGCAGTCGTTCTCTGTGATTTTTACCCCCTGCTGGAGACAAAGATACACATGAGTGCTTAGCCTTTGAGGATTCTTCTGTTTGCCTGTGTGTGTGTGTGTGTGTGTGTGTTCACAGGACTGAGTGTGTTGTGTGTGCTCATGTCTTTTAATTGAGTAAGAGCTTTCATTTTTAAATTCTAATTAAGGAAAGTTGTAAATCTGTCTCTGAGTGTGAGCATGTGTCCTTATCAGCCGCTAATTATGCTTCCAGCATCTAAGAAGTATTTGTGTGTGTGTGTGTGTGTGTGTTTGTGTGTGTGTGTGTGTGTGTGTGTGTGGAGGTCTCAGGGTTTCTGTGAAACCTTGTCAAACTCAAGATGCCTGGTGAATAGCAAATACACACATACTGTAAAAACGATTTTTCAAAGTTAAAAGTTTAAAGTCTTTCTATTTTAAAATGTCATACTTAAATGTTACTTGCCATTTCTCTGTTATTATTTGTGAAATTTACTTGCATTTTTTGAGTCAAAATTGTTTCTACGCTACTTTTTTTTTTTTTATTTGAGCATCAAATGTTGGTTTGTTTGTGTGTGTGTGTGTGTGTGTGTGTGCGCGTGCGTGCGTGCGTGCGTGCGTGCGTGTGTTTAATGCACGGGGTCAAATTGACCTAGGGTAGAAAATAATTTGCTCCTAATTTCTTTTATTGATGGATTTGATATATTGTGAAATAAATGAACACATACTTTTTTGTATTACAGCACAATTAATTTATTGTTTATTTTTTCACATTTAAATTATAATTTATTAAAGGCAGTATAACAAATACTACAAACACTCCAACCATTTAAATATATTTTTCACGTTACAGTAAATATTTTTATTTTATTATTTTACTGTGCACTTAATTCTCATGAAAATTGTCACAATGCATGTATTATTTTTTTAGCAACGTAACATCTAATTTTTGTCATTTGTAGTGTGAAAAATGTTCCTGGAATGTTTGTCAACTCATTTTTTGTTCTTTGTTAAATGTCCTTATGTACTGTTGCTATTATTACCTTTGTTAAATATTAAATATATAATATAAATCTGTATAAAACCTCAATTTGGCTTTTGATGGCTTAACTTATTCATTAGCTAGGCCTCACAGGAGCTGGTGTTACAGTTTTGAAGGTTTTAAATTGTGTCAAATGATCCAGAAACTGTTTAAAACAGTTGATTATTATGGCTAGAGAGACTTCAAACTCTGAAGAAGGAACTGCATGCAGATGTGGTTCTTTTCTGACTCACCTTGACTTTCCCTCTCTCTCTCTCTCTCTGTTCCCATCTGATGTGTGTTGTTTCCAGATGTACATCCAGACCACCACCCTCACCATCTCTCTCAGCCTCAGCGCGTCTGTGTCTCTGGGGATGCTCTACATGCCCAAAGTCTACATCATCATCTTCCACCCGGAGCAGAACATTCCCAAACGCAAGCGCAGCTTCAAAGCCATCGTCACTGCCGCCACCATGTCAGGAAAACTCGTGCAGAAGGGAAGCGACCGGCCCAACGGGGAAGTGAAGACCGAGCTTTGTGAGAGCATGGAGACCAACAGTGAGTATTTCAGCCATGTCGACCAAAATAGTGCAAATTTTGATTTTTAGCAATTTTTAAACCTTTCAAGACACACTTAACCTTGACCATTTAATATGTTAATAAGTTGTTGTATTGGAAAGACAAAAAAAACAAACTGATTTTATTCATTCACATTGCTTTACGGGATGAGTAGTTCATTCATTCACTCAGAAAATATGTTAATTTGTCTTTTTTTTCTGATTTTCAAATAACTTTTTGCTTTGAATCGAATGCTATGATTCATCTCAGAGCTAGGTGGTTGGGTTTAAGGCTCAAAGCTTTTTTTAAATGTGGAAAATTAATAGGAAATATGCTTTGATAATCCAAGACTGCGGTCACTGTTGCACTCTATTTCTGCTCTGTTAGCGTCACATTTTTTCCTCCAGATGTTTAGTAGATGTTCCTGCTGTATGTAGAACATCTGTTAAGTACAAAATGGTAGACTTAACCAAACACAAGTCTTGTTCTAAGACCAAAAGTTTCCCGCTGAGATGTTTGCCGGAGGTAGACAGGCAAAGTAATATGTGACATCAATGTTCGTGGTTTGATTAGCATATTAGACTAGCGTTATTTGCCAATTTGATAAATTTCAAGCTTTTTTTTTTTTTTTTTGTTCTCCAAAGCGCAGGATTATAGTGTTGAAAATTTAATCACTCAGAAGCGATCCAAAGCTTTGAGGGGAAATAAGCCCATTTTAAGTCATCAAGCCAATTACTTTGTTCTGTGCTGCGGGTGATGCTTTGCCTTATGAAACATTAAAGCGCAACTCATGTATCAGTATCAAGACCACCCAAAACTTTTGCTGACTAAATTAGACAAGTTTTTATTTAATTCTTGGCTTTTATGATACTTTTATTTAGTAAAGAAAAAAGAAGAAAGGATTTGGAAGAGGGAATGAAAATGCCCTCAACCAGTAGTGGTGGAGATTTTGAATCATTTCAGTGATTCTTATGACCCTGTTCACCAAAAAGATTATGCAGGTTTCATTGCTAAGCCAGTGAATAAACAGCCAGCTAATAAAATATATTCTAAGAATGTGATGCTAATGTAGATGTAAGGTATAAAAACATAATTTGTGAATGTTCTCTGACATTTTTCTTTGTTATGCAAATATTAAGGCAACATTCTATTTTATCAGTTGCAAACATTATGGGAGCTTCACTTTTAAATATTCTCTTAACATTGCGAAGCGCTTAAAGGAACACTCCACGTTTTTTTGGAAATAGGCTCATTTTACATCTTCCCTAGAGTTAAACAGTTGAGTTTTACCGTTTTTGAATCCATTCAGCCAATCTCTGGGTCTGGTGGTAGCACTTTTAGCTTAGCTTAGCATAGATCATTGAATCGGATTAGACCATTAGCATCTCCCTCAAAAATGACCAAAGAGTTCTGATAATTTTCCTATTTAAAGCCTGACTCTTCTGTAGTTACATCGTGTACTAAGACCGACGGAAAATGAAAAGTTGCGATTTTCTAGGCCGATATGGCTAGGAACTATACTCTATGCTGCACCCATGGTACGGCAGCAAAGTTCCTTGATTATTACGCCGGAATGAGAGTATAGTTCCTAGCCATATCGGTAACTAGTTATGATATAGCTGGGGACTACTTTCTCAGGCGCTATGCGTAATATCATTGCGCCTGCTGCACCCATGGTGCGAGACAGCAAAGTTCCTTGATTATTACGCCGGAATGAGAGTATAGTTCCTAGCCATATCGGCCTAGAAAATCACAACTTTTCATTTTCCGTCGTCTTCTTACACGATGTAGCTACAGGAGAGAGTCAAGCTTTAAATAGGAAAATTAGAAACTCTTTGGTTATTTTTGATGGCCAAATGCTGTGGTGCAATCCGATTGATTATTACGCCGGAATGAGAGTATAGTTCCTAGCCATATCGGCCTAGAAAATCACAACTTTTCATTTTCCGTCGGTCTTAGTACACGATGTAGCTACAGGAGAGTCAAGCTTTAAATAGGAAAATTATCGAAACTCTTTGGTTATTTTTGATGGCCAAATGCTAATGGTCTAATCCGATTCAATGATCTATGCTAAGCTAAGCTAAAAGTGCTACTGCCAGACCCAGAGATCGGCTGAATTGGTTCAAAAACGGTAAAACTCAACTGTTTAACTCTGGGGGAGTTGTAAAATGAGCCTATTTCCAAAAAAGTGGAGTGTTCCTTTAACATTTATAAAAACTTTATACAAACGTCCAACTAAAACGTTTCATGAAAAAAGTTCCATGAACAATGTATAAATATTATTTTTGTGCTAACATTTTAACATTAAATGTTAATGAATAAATGTTATTCTATTAACATTACTTGAAGAATGTTTGTTCGTAACTTTGAGAGAATGTTAGTCAAAGTTCTGAGAATGTTCCCTCTTAGCTGGGTTGTGTGTTATGAATGAATCATTGAATTATTCACTCAACAGGTTTGTCATTCACAACCCAAGAAAATCGTATTATTCTTAAAAAAAAATGCATCTACAAACTTATTTAGAGTTATTTAAATGTGTTTATTAAAGGGAGAGACTACAGAGAATGAACACACGACAGGTTTGTTCACTCAAAAGATTCATTCAAAAACACTGACTCATTCACCAAAAAAAAAACACCAATACCAGCCAAATTTAAACCTGTTTGCATGAGAATATGTGTAATGCTAAATGATATGCCAACTAGACTACTTTTAAAAGATTTTTCTTTGCCTTTTAAATGTTTGATTCTTGGCCTTTTTGCTACTTCTACGAATGATTTGTTTACTCAAAAATAATTAGTTCAAAAACTCTGATTCATTCACCAAGAAAGCAACACTACCAGCCAAATTTAAACTTGTTTTCATGAAAATATGTGACACTATATGAAAGCCCAACTAGACTGGTTTTAACAGATTTTTCTGTTTCTTTGAATGACACACATTAACTTTCAGGATCTCACTAGTTCATCACAATACTGTTGTTAATACTATTTGTTGAATTAAATCTTTAGAAGTAAGATGGAAGCATAGGTAAAATTTGAAACAACGTAGATAAAATGTATCACTATTAAAAATAAAGGTTCTTTATAGGCGTTTTATAGACGTGCTTTAAAACAACATTTATCATTCACTGTACCTTTTAATTGCATAAAAGTTTCTTTATAGTGAAGGTTCTTTAGATTTTCTATACTAAGAAAAACAGTGTTTTTTGTTCCCCACCCCCTTTAAGAACTGTTTACTGAAAGATTCTTCAGGGAACCAAAAATGGTTCTTCTATAGAAGCCCTTTTTGGAACACTGAGCAGTGACTATATAATGATGCTCGACTAAGACACTTGACTTGCGCAGATACTGCACATGCATGTGATTCTCTAATGTGTTTCCCCTCCTGCAGCATCTTCCACCAAGACGACATATGTCAGCTACAGCAATCATGCCATCTGAAGAGGGACACTCTCTGTGGGCGGAGCCAAGGGCGGGGCCCTGTCTGAAGCAGGATGTCTGTCATGTGACCTGTGCTGACAGGCAAATGGACCTGGAACGGGCATCTGAGCATGAGATTTTTATATCGTTCTGCATCAATCTAAAACCTGCAGCATCCTGGGAGACAAACAGACTTATGGGACCTTCCAGCGAGACTGCTATCCTGCGTTCAAGAGCTACCGATCCTGCCATGAACACACGTGAACACGCACACACTCACAAAACTGAAGGTGCAGGCTTGCAGTCATACAAAAAATAACTTTCCACAAATAATCGTGTAAACATTCTGCAGATGGAGACGTTCACGGTAAACTTTGGAAATGTGGATGTAAAAAAAAAAGAGAAAATATATGAAAACTACCAGAGTCAAACTATGTTTGTTGTTATTGTATTTTTGTGGTCGTGCAGATTTTTTCATTCTTGTCCCACTTTGTCAGAAACCTGCATTCTGAGATGACGTGTCTTGTATTGGTTGACTGAACCGTAACCGCGGGGTTGTGAAGCTGTAAAATGCCATGGTTGAAGCATGCTAGTTTTTATACCAAAAAAATGAAGAAGATTTATTTATAATAAAGGAATGTTTTGCAAATGTGTAGCGTTGTTAGATGTGTATTTGACAGTGAGATTTCTTTTTCATTTTGTCATCGCTCTCATTCATATTCAGTCGCCACCAGAGGCCAAAACTCAAACTCTGTTTTGCAGCTTTGTATCCCATATAAACCCAGTTAGTTTGGGAATTTTTAAGGTTCATAATGGGCTCTATCACCACAGAAAAATACCTCTCATGTTTACAGTGTTTCTAATTAAAGTCTCTTGAGCAAGGCATTGCAGAGGGCAAAATTAACACGGTCATGGAAGACCTGAAAATAGCAGGGAATTGGGATTTGTGGGCCAAGGAAAAAAATAAAAATATATATTGGTGTACAAACAATTTTCACTCAAAAATTGCTATTAAATTTCACAGACAATTACAAAGAAATGGCAGCATTGACAAAAAATCATTGTCAGAAAATCATTTTACAGTGTAGTTATTTCATCTGCCAGAAATAGTTCTTTGTGCAATTCCTGTAAAATTGATTTTTCATGCAGTGATTATGAACAACTTGAAAAGTAACGTAAATTCATTGGTGAAAATGATGCATGATCCCTTACAAAGATCCCTTACTTTATAAATGCACTTGTTTAATAATATAGCCTTAAGACTTAAACATTATAGGCTACATGTAAACATAAGACTAGTGTAATAAAAATCATTTGGTAATCCCATTAACCTCTGAGGAGGAAAAAGCATCTTAATTTTATTCTGAGGCCCAAACTGAGCAAAAATATGAAATTTGGTGCAGTTGCTGTTATTTATATGGCCAAAAATAAGAAATTCTGATAGCTTGTAATGTAAATCAATGAGATTTTATAACAGTAGAACAAACTACTTACCTAAAGTGCATATAAATATCAGTTGTCACTCTATATCTCTTAATATGTCCTCAGTTTTATGATCTTAACTTATGTGTACTTTATAAAAATTAGTATAGATTTCACAGCAAAAAGACATGTGCACAATGACCTGAAGGTGGACATGTTTTAGAATGATGCTAAAAGACCTTTTACTTGCTAAAAAAGTAAACTACTGTATCAGTCAGACAACAGAAGGCATTGTGCGCAACAGGTTTTTCAGCAGGGTTGGACCTTGGTTTATCATTTAGAGGCCTTTTAAATATGATACAGCAGGATTTGTAAGATAAAATTGTGCATTGTTATATCCTTCAACTCCATATAAAGTTGATAAACTAGTATCTTTTGCATAATACACTCAAACATGCATTTGCACTGAGGCATTACATTGGAAGTACATCTATTTTACAGCTAAAATTGCTAATACTTTTGTAATGGAAGAAATGATTCAAGTGCTTGATGATTTAAAAGCCTATTTATTCTGTTAAATGTTCAAAGGCAACTGCCAATCAAATAATGGCCTGATTATGAACCAATAATCTTCAAAAGAGGTTGTTGTTTAACTTTTCTGTCTTTACAGAGCTTTAATGAGTACTAAGATTGTTTTTCCAGTGTCTGCATATATCCAGCAGTGAGGATATGTTCTGGGTGAACCGACCTTGAGTCCTGACTGACAGCATAGGGCCTACGGCTCGAGTGCCTCCGGCTTCTGTGGATTGACAGAGCAGGTGTTGACCGAGACTCGCACCGTGGACCCGATCGCTTCTGAAGCGCTAATCCCACTATCTCCTTCAAGCTAATTCAATTACTTTGCCCTTCGTACAAACGTGCTTCCGAGAGCGTCCAATCTCTCTCCCCTTCTGTCTGCCTCGATATGTCGGTCAGAAGGTAGCCTACAGAGGCAGATGTGTCTCAGGTAAGGACCAGAATCAACAAACTCGTCTCTTTGAAAGGATCTGCAGTTGCCATGGCAGGCAAACAGCTGTTGTGACTTTAGACCTTGATCTCCTCTGGTTTTTCTCCAAGACTGTTTTCACGCTTGATTTGACTGCTTGATCTAAACCAGAGTTATTATTGTAAACTAAAACCATAAATAAAAAACATTTTTTTTGCTATCAAAATAAAACAACATTTAGCAGAGGCTTTTATTCAAAGCGGCTTACAAAAGTTAAAATAAAATGTTTAAAAAATGATTTTATTTTAACTAGAAGCCAAGACAACATTTCTCGTTTTTAGTTAGTTTTTAGCAATTAGTTTAACTTTATGTAGCTTACCAAAATAACTAAAACTATAAAACTAGGTGAGTATGTTTGTAAACAAACTTTGATGTTGGTTTGGGAAAACGATTTAAAGTTTGAAGTAGTTTAAAAAGAAAGAAGTTTAAGTTTTAAAAGCTTGACATTTGAATAGATAGATAGATAGATAGATAGATAGATAGATAGATAGATAGATAGATAGATAGATAGATAGATAGAAATTAATCAATAAATTAAAACTAATTAAATATAAAAACTTACAATTAAAAATAAAAACTATAAATAAATAACATTTTAAAAAAGAAAAAATAATAAAAATGACAAAAACACAAAATTACTAAAAGTTTACAAAAATGAAACCGAAAACCATAAAACTATTTCAATATATATATATATATATTAGGGCTGTCAAACGATTAATCGCGATTAATCGCATCCAAAATAAAAGTTTTTGTTTACACAATATATGTGTGTCTTCTGTATATATTTATTTTGTATATATAAAATATACACACGCACAGTATATATACGAAAATATTTTTATATGTATTTAAAAGTTTATATTTATATTCATATAATTTATATTATATAAAAATATATTTAATATATAAATATAACATGTTTTTCTTAAATATATACATGCATGTGTTTGTATTTATATATACATAATAAATATACACAGTATACACACATATATTATGTAAACAAAAACTTTTATTTGGGATGCGATTAATCGCGATTAATTTTTTGACAGCACTAATATATATATATATATATATATATATAAACTGTAATTGTATCTCAATTACAGTAAAACAACACTGATCTGAAACAAAGGTTGATTGCATCCACTTTTGTTATTTAAGTAGGCCTAGTTGTCTTTTTGGAAAACTTTTAACAACACTTTTAACAGCACTTGCATTTTTACTGTTGCCACATTGCAAGAGATGCAAAACAATGCATTAATAAGCATCATGCTTTCTAATCCCAAAACTCATGTGCACTAAAACCAGACCATGATACTCTAAATCAGGGGTCGTCAAACTTGATCCTGGAGGGCCGGTGTCCTGCAGAGTTTTGCTCCAACTTGCCTCAACACACCTGCCTGTATACCTAGAAAGAGCTTGATTATCTGCTTCAGATGTGTTTGATTAGGGTTGGAGCTAAACTCTGCAGGACACCGGCCCTCCAGGACCGAACTTGGTGACCCCTGCTCTAAATACATCCATGATTCAAAACTATTCCAGTAGAAATGTTTTCCCAAGCAGAGAACTGTGAATTCAGATAAGTTTATCTTTTCCTCTCTGTGTTTTTCTCCCTCAACTTTGCGTCTCTCCCGACCCGTGGAAAGCTATTTTTGTGTGTGTTAGTTTTGCCTAATAAGATTTAGCAGCAGTGAAAAACAGAATAATTTTGAGTAGAAGCGCCGTGTTATTGTTTGCGGGACCCAGAATGACCGTCCCCAAAGGAGGATGAGGATGGAAATAAGTTTAATCTCCAGACTTCCAGCTGCCAGATAGCAACACAATTGCATCTGAATATGAACGTACAATATATTTTGTCAGTTGTTTTATGAGACGTAATCTCTCCGGGGAACCTGTATGAAAGAGGCACTTATGAATGCAACAAGCTGCAAAAGTCCATGCAAAACACTGCATTTACTGTCTTTTGTGTCTCAAAAATATTCAGGAATGAATTAAAGGTATGTTGGTATCTTTAGTTATTTATAGATTAAAAATTATTTAAGAACATTTAGATCATTCTAATGTTTGCATAGGTGATTCTAATTGGCCTACATTTTTTTTTTATTTGCATATTCAATTGTAATTGATCTTTTTTGCTTGCATTTATTTAACCATCTACCTTAAACTTCCCTTTTTATAGCCTTCCTTTACAAAATGTCAGTCTAGTGTGTTAATAGTATTTAAATGTACTAACGCTGCTCAGTCTTGTTGTTTTGTTATTTCTTTTCACAGCTTTATGATTTCTCTCCCTTGGCTTCGGTACAAGACAGAGAACATATGAATTGCTCCAAAGTGTTTAGAAAAACACCACACTTGGGATGAGCGAGCTGTCAGAAATGTCATAGCTGTCAATCATTTTGTCTCTCTGAATACCGTCGAGACAGAAGAGTTACTGGTGCTTCATCTGGTTAATTACGATTGGAGCACTTGGGATTTAACGGCATATGAACACACACATGGTATCTGATGCAGAATCATACCACTGAAAACCATCAGTGACTTTTATTATTATAAATGCTTGTGTCTTAAAAATTACATTCTTTGCATGAAATTTTTCACTCTTTGAACCTTTAGAGTATTTTTATGTTACTGTGCCTTTAAGACTTTGCATGTGAGCTGCTGTGCATGGTCTGTTTTCACAGGGGCCACAGGTTTGCTGTTTGGGTCCAAAAAAAGTTTGCACCATCTCGTCTTCATTCCTTATATTGTGAATATATAAGGATCTGCAGAGCTGTAGGTGCTACACCACCAAGAGCAGCAAAAGGTTTGGTGAACTTTCCATGTTTTACTCTTATCACAGTATCTATCCTTTACCTCATGTGACTAGAAGAACCAAGCTGAACAACAAGAGTTGATGTGTAAATATGGGTTATATGTTAATCTTTTGAGATGAGGTTGTTGTTGTTTTTGCTGCTTGCTTTCAGTAGATGGTCTCTTTGTGCTGTGGATGAAGGTTACAGTATATTTTCATAGTGCATTTCAATGTTTTATCCCAAAACATCAAAGTAAATTTGATTCTGAATTCTCCATTGGAGAAATCTAGCATTACACAACTTGCTCATTAATAGATCCCTTGTAGTGAATGGGTGCCGTCAGAATGAGAGTCCAAACAGCTGATAAAAACATCACAATAATCCACACCACTCCAGTCCATCAATGAATGTCTTGTAAATGAAAAACTATGTGTTTGTAAGAATCCGTCATTAAAGTGTTTTTAATTTCAAACTGTTACTTCTGGCTAAAATATGAGTCCATAATCCATAAAATTGCTTTCTCCAGTGAAAAAGTCATCTGGTCTGAATCAGGAGAGGAATATGCACAGATCGAGCACCATTTACAAGCAAAAGCAGTCCAAACCAGTTCTAAACAAAGCTCTAAGTTGTGAAATTATGTCTAATTTATGAAATTTGTGGAAAAATGTGCAAAATGTATACAAATCCTGCCAGTTTTGTCTCGTTTGATGAATTCTACCAATATGTCATGTTAATCCTTTGAGAATAATATCAAGGTAAATTTGATTACAAGTGACATAGTCTTTTATATGAAATATTACATGTGTATCTCAACAAACTTGTCAATCACGCTCTTAAAACGTCAGCATGAAACCCTCTCGTCATGTCTTCTCAATCTGTTCTCGTAGCAGTACAACACGGCAGCCACAGGCACGCCGTATGTGGGCATGCAGGCGCAGGAGCAGCTCACAGGCAGATACTCACATCTTGACAGCATCAGTGAGAAATGGCCGCACGCTACAAAAATCCCAAAGCTGGCAGAGAGCTGTGCTTGTGAAGCTCTTGTTTGTCATGCTCGACTGCGGTCGTGTTCCCTCCATGCAAGCGAAACCATGAAGAATGTACATGGTTATGGTTGAGGTTTTTTTTTTTTTTTTTTTTTTTCTGCAAAAGTGGGAACATTTTTGTAGAGAGTTTCTGATTTATGAGCTTTGAAATATCAAGGAGATATTGA
Source organism: Tor tambroides (assembly GCA_021397915.2). Classification (NCBI taxonomy): domain Eukaryota; kingdom Metazoa; phylum Chordata; class Actinopteri; order Cypriniformes; family Cyprinidae; genus Tor; species Tor tambroides. The sequence goes on from JAFVLL020043548.1 coordinate 36,599, forward strand.
AAAGATTCTTTTGAGGTCATTTTCTGAGCCTATGCAGACATTCAGATTTTTTTTTTTTTTATTAAATTTACTGTTATAAATTTGCAATTTTTTGTTAAACCACTGTTAAACCAAAAAAGTTCATTATTTAAGCTGTAAATCATCATTTTAGGTGAGGTGGAAAACAGTAAAAAATAAAATAAAATAAAACATTACATTAAAAGACAGCACAACAAATATTATGAAATTATTTATAAATACTTTACATTTTAATATTTAATGCTTAATTGAATACATCTTTAACAGAAATTTGCATTAAAGTTATGAGAACTGAGAGTGATATCTAAAAGGAATAGTACACCCTCAGACCATCCATGATAAGATTGCTTTCTTCAGTGAAGATGTCTGAATCAGGAGAGAAATATGCTCAAATCAAGCACCATTTACAAGTGAAAACGGTTCTTAAAATAGTTCTTAAAAATATGTGGTTGGATTTTGATGTGAGAGACGACAAGAGTTGGACTTTTTTTTTTCCTGGAGGATTATAGATTCATATTTTGGCCAGAAGTGACTAGTTAAAGTTAAAACACCTTAATTATGGTTTTTTTCTTACAAACACCCAGCTTTTCACTTCCCAAGTCATTAATTGCTGGATGGGAGTGGTGTGGATTACTGTGATGTTTTTATCAGCTGTTTGGACTCTCATTCTGACGGCACCCATTCACTGCAGAGCATCCACTGGTGAGCAAGTGATGGAATGCTACATTTCCAAACTCATCTACATCTTGGATGACCTGAGGGTGAGTAAATGTTCAGGAAATTTTCATATTTGAGTGACCTATTCCTTTAATGGTCTGAAAATAGTTTGTTTGCATGGATTCAGTGTGGGTGTTCAAGACACTAGAACTAAGATTCAGACTTAAGGCCCTTGACGAGAAAGTAAATTATAAAGACAAAACCACCTTTTGTTCTTGGGGAGTCATTGACCTTTTACCATAAAATGTGCAAAATTTATGAAAATCCCTTCGGTGTCGTCTCCTGTTGCTTGATGAATTCTGCCTCCCTCTGTATTTTCTGACCTTCGGGCGGGTTATTGATTTAAGTTCGGTGCTTTGGACTGTGACTCTTTCAAGTTGCAGACCAAAGGATGCAGAAGCATCTCAGTAGAAAGTCAGAACATCCCTTTGAGTTCCCTGCTGATCAATTGGCAAAGTGGACATCAACACACTTCCCAGAAAATGCATGAAAATCCTTGTTCAGGCTGTATGTTTGGAGGCTCTGCAGTTCTTTTCTAAGCAATTTGCTTATTAATGTCAATCACAAATGTAGAATATTCATCTGTGTGTATTTTACATCTGTGCACACTAATACTTGAAAATTTAGTTAAATGTGATGTACTAAAAGAACTAAAAATGAAATAACAATGAATAAAGACTAAAATAATTATAATTATAAAAACAAATAAAAACTTACACAAACACACAACAAAATTTGTGTAACTTGATGTACTAAAATTAACCTAAAACTAAAATCAAATTAATCAAAAACAAACAAAAATCCTAAACAATAAGAAATGGCCAAAAAATCGCTAAAATAAATAAAACAATGTATTAATGCACAAAAATAACTATAACTGTAATATAAATTTTAAAAAAATTAATAAAAAATAATACAAATGACAAAACACAAAACAAAATTACTAAAATAACTAAAACTATGTATACTAATATACTAAAATAAATAAAACTGAAATAATATTTAAAAAAACAGAAAAAAATGACAAAAAACACAATAAAATTACTTAAATTGAAAAACAAAACTAGAATAAAAATTAAAAATTTGCTAAAACTTTAACAAAAATTTTAATTAAAATGGAAAATATAAATATTAAAACTAATCCATAATAAAAACTATTATAGTATCTCAATGATATTTAAGTAACTGATTAAAAAAATAAAAAAGAAGATATTTTAATCCTGCTGTGAATGTTTAAGTGCATGTCAGCAGGCGTGTTCAAACCTCCCGTCCTTTTCGGGATTACGATCAGCTACTTTCATCTTTTTAAAAGCTAGTTTTGCTTTAAAAGCAGTGGCCCGTTATCGTAATGACTCCAGACCTGGTCAAATGTGATCCTCAGAGTACCCACGGCAATTTTCCACACATAAAACTTTTCAGGCCTAACGGGATTTTTCCTCTAATGGCAGACACGAGGGACAGCAATGCGGTTCGGCTCCATTTATAAAGTGCCGAGAGCCTTTTCACTGCGAGTCCTGACACATGGACTGAGCGTTTTGAATGCGGAGGGCATGTCGTCAGTCACGCACTTCGGTGAAGTTTTAATGAAGGTGCTGCTTTTGGTCTCCGAGTCCACGGGGCTGTTAGAACCCGTGTTCCTGGCCTCTGTATTGATGATCCTGCCAAATGGGTATCTTTGAGCCGAACGGTTCGACCCGTTTCGCCGTGTTCCATTGTGTGATATTTCATTCATCTCGGTGTTGAGAGATAGAGAAAGGTGGGGATGATTGAAAAACGAGATGTGGATGACTTTGCTCGGTAACAAGGCCAGATCTGGTCGGAGCCGTCAGGGTCGAGTGGGTAGATGTTCACAGCACATTCATAAAGCATAAGGCTGGGAGAGGAACTAAATGTACGCTGCAATAACCAGCCATGAAGGGGAAACATGTCGCTGATGTACGACCCTTTTTAAAGTGTGTCCTGTCAGCTTGTGTCAGAAGTTTTTTAGTTTTAGCAGCGCTACCGAAGCTGCTTTGAAACTGTTACTACAAGCTGCACATGGTTTTAAGTAAGTTCAATTACAGTCAAGCCATTTTAGCATTAGAAAAGAATATTTTACACTAAATATCATCAGAAAACACCATATTTTGCATCTGTTTGTTTGAGCAAAGAAATTCAGTGATAAAAATGTTTTTGTTTTTTTTATCAACAAAAATGGAAATGGACTGTTGATGACAATAGAATGCAAATAACACCATATTAACAATGCTAAATAAGTTTTTTTTTTAAAAGAAACATCTAAAAAGAATGTATAATCGCAACTTTTGGTTTTTGCCATTTATTTATTTGTTTTTTAATTTTTATTTCAGCTTTAGTTTTTTTCATACATTAGTTTTAGTTACTTTAGCAATTTAGTTGTTTGTTTTTGTCACTTTTTCATTTATTTATTTATTAGTTTTCATTTTTATTTCAGTTTTAGTTATTTTATTACATCAAGTTAAACAAAATGAAAATGAGAAATGTTCCCCTTTGGCAATTAGCTGGAATAAAATATTAAGCACAAACTATGTTTTCTAAAAAGAATGTCATTGTTGTATCGAATATTTGGTTTAATTTGGCATTTTCTCATCAACCAAAAAGGTATTTTTGTTGACTAAATTAAGATGCTATATTGTAGAAGTCCAATTTTATAGTATTTTTATTGTGCTTTTTGTGTGCTGTTATTGTATGTAAAAGAGCAGCGTGACCATTCTTCATTATTTCTTCTTTTGTGTTTCACAGAAGAAATTCATACGTTTGTAACAATATAATTGTAAATTAATGTCAGAATTTTTCTACCATTCAAATGTTTGTGGTCAGTGAGATTTTTTTTTTTTTTTTTACACATTTATGATTTTACATGAGAAAACTATATCAGGATTTCCACAAAAATATTAACAGTATTATAAAACTCAGAAATGTTTCTTGAGCAGCAAATCAGCATATTAGAATGATTTCTGAATGATCTGTAACGCTGAAGACTGGAGTAATGATGCTGAAAATTCAGCTTTGACCACAGCAATAAATTTCATTTTAAAATATATTGCAATATAAAACAGCTATTTTGAATTATAATAATATTTCATAATTTTATATGCAAGCTTAGTGAGCAAAAGAGATTTTATTGTTTCCATAAGACACTCGTGGTTAACGGGGATGCTGTAAATGGTGTTTTACGATTTCTGGTCCTTGTAAAGAAAATGCAGCCTACTCAGATACAACCATGCGACCTCCTCCGTGTCTGAGAAATTCAGGGAAACGTAGCAGTGTGAAAAATGAAGTAATGCAGTTCGCTTCCTCTCCTGAAGCATGCGGCAAATGCATTAATGTCAACAGAACTGCGTTTATGCACGCTGTCTCTAATTAATGCCACACACTGAGTAAGTTCAGCGAGGGTCTGCGCTGGTGACGGTCAACCACAGGTTGGCATGGTAACAGATCTCCTACAGGCTGATAATGAAGTGCCCACTAGTTCTGCTGACCTCTGTGGCTCATATTCGATGCTGCCCACGGGTCAGAAAGGTCACCTACTGAGTGTAGACAAGGACCCGGAATGCTTACAATCTACTTTCCCCCCTTTTTCCTTAAGTCGTGTCTGAAATGTCATTAGTCATGCAGATATTGTGAAATTAGCAATTAAGGCGAAGAAAAAATATCATTGTGGGCTGGAGCGGCACTTATTCGAAGCGTAATTAGAACCTTTCTCTAGTTGTTTTGCAAGAAAACGGTGTGCCATGATTTTAAATGGTGTCAGTGATTTGTGTTCAAAATAAAACCCTTTATGAGACAAAAGACAGTATTTCAGAACAAAAACCTACTTACTTATTCACTAACCACCCAGTCCAGTTTAACTAGCTGGTCCTTGCGCTGCAATAGTGCCATATGTATTCAAATTAAATTATTTCCAGTCATATGCATCTTATTATGTATGTGCATTATTTACAAAAGTGTTATTTTACTAATGTGAAAAGGTTTAAAATTCCACAAGCATAAATATTTCTTTAGCCTTGTTATCTGTGAAGTTCTCTGTATTTATTACATTTGAATGGGAAAAAAATGTATCTTTTTCTTTAAGTACATGATTTTCTTTCTGCTTGCTGAGGAATGCAGCAAGCAAACTAGACTTTCACAAGCCGATCAGTATATATTTTTCTATCGGTGATATAATCTCTACTTGTTGCTTTTTGAGTGAGAATAATATCTGATCACAAAGTGCATTAGAGTTTTATGCCAGTCTACTGCACTATTCTGTCCTTGATTTTGCATTTATTTGTGCTAAACTTGAAAAAAAAATTATTGATATTTTATTTGTGTTTATTGATGTTTTTGTATTTGTTTACTGTCATATAACACTTGCCGAGTTCATGCGGATAAGGATATAAGAGTACAGCAAATGGATTGGAAAACAGTGTTTATTGAATTATTTGACAAACTGAAGCTACAGTAATGAATTATTCACAAATAAATTCACAACTAGTTACACTGAATAAGTGCTTTATATTAAAATACATTAATTTTATCCCTTATTTTATTAAAGAAATTACAGCCAGTAACTACAAAAGAGAATATAGTATAAACTAAAGCACACAGCAAAGTAAGATGGTTTGTAAGATGTATGTTATTTCCCCTCACATAAAACTTTAAATTCAGATCTGCAGTCTTTATCACACCATTTATATTGACCGTTCACCTTCTCTATGGCACCGCAGTGCTGGGATATCAGATGTTCTGGTGCACTTCCTTCTTTCCAGTTGGTCCAGGGTCCCACATGGAGCCCGTTGGTCCAAATCCAGAATCTGAAAAGTCGGCTCTGTCTAAGCCCCACCCACACTGGCCCCGAGATATTCTGTCTTCTTAGCTCTCGCTCCATTTCTATCTGATCATCCTTAGACTCGATACGCAGAAGCCCGGATGTATTCCGCTGAGGGTTGCAGTGATCCAGAGCTTTCTCCCAGGACATTTCATCCTTACTGACATGAATAAAGCTCTCTGATAAAAAAAAAAAAAAAGCATACAAAGAAAAAACATGAAAGACTATTCAAATACAATGAATTACAAAATCATTTAATGCTAAAACAGGAATGATTTGAAATTCAAAGCAAGTGTTGTGTTGTCTTACTGTAGCATAGAGGATAGGATGTGCCGCTGTTAGTTGTCAACCACTGCACAGTCGGAAAGTTAGTCATGTAAACCTCAGGGCTGTTTGGTTTTGGAAACATAGGCTCCCAGTTTCTGTAAGCCGATTGTCCTCCATCATTCCATTCCACACTGTCCTCCAGCAGGCCGATCCAGCAAGGAGGCCTATCATTGCCTCGTGCTGCCATCACTAGCTCATTTTCCTCCTCATTTCTGATACTGGCTAAATCAGTGTGATTCTCTCTGCAGTACAGCTGAGCCTCAAACCAGCTTTTTTCTTCAGGGATTAACTTGTAATTGTATGATGCTCGCCCAACATCTGTATGAATGCAAGAAAGTGATATTGTTTTGGTTGAATTAATTGTAAAATTATATAGTTATAAGATAATATTGTATTACCTTGTTCATAACACATGAATTGTCTTTCCTGATCGCATTGGAGAGATTCCCAATCTCCATCAGCTTTCATAGTAGCGCAGCATGTTTCCCCACAATCCATTTGAAAATCTTTTTTATATGTGACCTCATCACCATTTGACCATTTCTTACTGCGGTTTCCTCTATGTGCACCGATCCAGCCTCTAGGCTTACTAGAAGGGAGCAGTTTACTCAGTTCAATGTCATCTTGTTGGTCATAAACTGTGACGAGGTCAGTGTAGTTTGTTCTGCATTCTTTTACAGCATCCGTTCTAGTAACATCCTTCAGTCCTCTGTAGAATTGTCTCAGTCGTCCTTTAGCAGTTGAAGGAGGAAAAGCTGAAGAGAAATATTCCGTTTTTAGCACCAAAACCCATTTGCGTTGTATGAGGAAAATAAACAAACTATGATACAGACGATTAAATACTCACCACAGAGGAGGAGCAGCACATGAAGCAACATCATAGTGATGTTCAATGCGTTTAAACCAGTATCTGCTGTTAAACACAGAGTTTCAACAAAGCGCACACAAAAAAAAACGATTGTTGAAAACTTTAAAAAATAATAAACTATTATTTGCAATAATTTTCACTTTGGTCAATTTGTTTTTAACGAACAGAAAATGTCTCATTAAGCAAGAAATTACCTATTAGCAACACGCCTATATTGTGTTTCTAATAGGTGAATTTCCATGAATGATCTTTTTTGAATGTTTATTTTAATTAGATGTGCAGTCATATACCAAAAATAAATAAATAAATTTACATATAGTTCTCAATGCAATCATAAAGTGTATTTATAATATAAATACAAGAACAATTGCCTAATATGTTTTAGATGTAAATTACTTCATATAACCTTTATATGGACATAAACAACCGAAATAAATTAATTTGCTTTTTAGAATTACTGTATGTCTCTTCTAAAAATATATTCATGGGCCTCTAGTATTTCTTTCCCGTATTCTTGAATATGTAGACATTCCCAAAATATACGATAATGGTTTGCTTCATTACGTCCACAGTTTCGCCATCATTTTGAAGTGTTGTTACTATATCTGGTTGTTTGTGTTGGTTATATAAAATATCTAATAATCTTTTTCCAACAGTATTTCTTCCAATTTAGTGAAGTAGTCAATTTCCGTACAGTTGACCACTCTTCATCAGTAAAGATTATTTCGCTTCTGTCATCCATTTCTCTTTGATATAAATTGTAGAGTGATATAAATACTATTTTAACTTCATATGATATGCATGACAAATATGTGTGTAATATATGGCAAATAAAGCAAAACCGCTTTAATTATTCTGTTTATATTTTTAACTCAAACTCTCCTGCTAAAGAATCCCTTTAAAGTTTGTCATAGGCCTATTTCATATTTTTTATATTTTGTATAAAATGTTATAGATCTATACATGCTGTATTGAAACTGTTAACGTGAAATATTCAAATAGTACAGTTTTAAATCTTTATTAATAATGACTGTAATTCAGGTTTGCATCAATAGACAAAGCATGCAATTCTTTTCACAAAACACTATCTTACACTGATTTTCGCAACTAGATATGTAAAAACAAAAAAAGCGCATCATTAGAGATAGCAAATTTACTTCATTCTTACCTGTGAGAAGACTATTTCATTTGATAATGTACTGAAGATAACTACAGACTTTTATATGTGATTCTACAGAAGGCAGGTGCTGACAGGCAAATTGATTCTGGATAATTGAAGTTAATGAGTAACTTCATTTAGCTGTTCATTCAGCTTAGGAGTTTTATCCAGGTCATAACAATAATATTTATGAAGTCAAGACAAATTTATAGTGCTGTTTTGTGGTAAAAAATACAACCTAACCAAAACTGAACTAAATTGTAAAGCAAACAGTGTCGTTTATTTAATAAAATGGCAGTGTTGCTCATAAGACCCCATTCAAATGAAATTTATCACAGTTTTGGTGTAAAAAGTCGTTTGTGGTGTGTATTAATTGTCCTAATGTGGTGTTGTTGTGCATGTCTGTGAATATTCTATTCTCAGAACAAATACTTTGAAAAGTAAAAGTTATACTGTCAGTGTACCGATGTGTAAATAAACGCTTGACATGTACATACACACTCCATAGATAATAGAGCTGAGGAGTGCAGCTGCTGCTTTATGCTTCTTCCATAAACCAATAAATTCAAATATGATGTTTTGAATTAAGTAAGAACTTCCTTCCTCCTGACTGTGATAGCCTATTTTCATTCATTCGGTGTTTGCATAAACATACTGTACTGCCTTAGTCAAACATCAATATCATCTATAATGTGTCCATATTTAAATGCACTGGGCCCTACGAGGTCCTGTTCTCATGTTTGAGGAACAATTTATGATCATTTAAACATTTTAATATGTTATAGATGTATATAGATATCACAATACTTCATAGCTGATTGATTACAATAGGAATTGCAAACATTTTTTGTATTCATTTTCTGAAATGTTGTTTAAATGTTTAAATAAGACATTGTCTATTTAAAGATGCACTAGTTTGCAGAACAAAAAAATTGAACACTGGATAAAGCCAGGTTCACATACGCACATCTTTAAAAAGTGTTTTCTCAACAACAACAACAAAAAAAAAACACAAATAGATAAAGTGCAATAAAATAAACAAATGTATTTTGGATGTTTTCTTCTCAGTTAACAATATGATATGAAACGACAAACAGATCTCAAAATTGACCAGTGCCTGAAAAACAAACATGTCTTGCCTTAAATTGTAAATTAAGATCTTTCTGTATTCTCTGTTTTAATAATTAATATTTAATACTTCTCTCTCAAAGCGATCTTCCTCAGAATCAATACACAGTAATGATTGCAGTTCTTCAGATTATTATGACATGACATCTTATATAAATGTTATATTCTGCTAAATGACTAAATATGCACAAATTGTCTCCATTGACAGCTATTAAAAAGTAGCAGTATATTCTGGTGAAATAATTATTTTTAAAAGCAACTTTCGGCTTTTTAGGATAGTTTCTAGTGAAGCGCTTTGGGTCTGTTTACATTAAGCTGTTGGTGACTTGCTCCTGTGATACAAACTTTCTTAGTTTTCCATTCAAAGCTATCGGTGCTGATGGGCAAACTCATTCATATACTGTATTTTGAAGTGTTTGTTAGGTATTGAAATACTGTTTGAGGCTCCTTGCATGTGGAGTCATTGCGCTGAGTGTTAGTGCAGTTTCTTTGCTCTGTTTTGTGATTCAGAGATTAGAAAAAGGTTCAGAGTTGTGATGGATCACAGACGCTGGCCGAGTTTGTTCTCTACATGACTGATGCTTCTGTATTTGCTCACACAGGAGACTTAGGCTGGGTGTAAAATGTGTTGCTCGTGTTATTTAATCACGGTGATCAAAGCACATCTTTTCTACAGCCTCAGCGCTATGTAGGTTTGTCAATAGTGCAGTGCTGAGTCTGCAGTATGTGATTTAGGGTCTCTGTCACATAGACCAGCATCACACATGCTCAGCCTTTCTCCCTAGAGCTTTAAAGGAGTTTTTTTTTTTTTTTTTTTTACTTTAAGCATCTGAAAGTGTCACACTGATGTAAAATGACCCTTTTGTGCTGCAGCATGGCGTAATGCAACATATTGCATTTTAATAAAATTGAAAGAGAAAGATCTTTTTAATGGGAAGTTTATCATCAAAGCTCAACAAGTATGAAAAATGTAATTGTTAAAAATCACACATAATGGAATAAAACTGTTGTGTAAAATATGAACATATGTTAACCTGGTAATAATCATATTTGTTAGAAATACAATCAAAATGAAAAATGATTTGTTCATACATTCATTAGTGTTTCAGTTGCTGCCTATATGTTCATAATTAAATGTCTGTCCATCCATAGAAAAAATAGTATTTAAATACACAAGCCTATAAATACAAATAGATTTCTCATAATATTCTAAAAAAAAAAAAAAAAACTCAAAACCAAACCCTTAACAATTTGCAATGCATTTTGTCTTAAATAGTAAATGTGTTTAATTACATACAGTTCTCTAATAGTGTACTCACACAACAAGAGTTCATATTGTTAGCAAAAAATAAAACATAAAAATTAGGAACAAGGTTTATAAATAACAGATTAAGATATTCAATAATGTTGTTTAGACAGTTTATGATTAGAGAGCCTGCAGATTATATGGATTTTTTATTTATTTTTTTTTTTAAACTTTTTTATCTTTTGATTACCTTTTTTTTTGCTATTTTTTCTATACTAAAATACATTCTCCAATATTGATTTAATGTACAATAGTAAACTTTATTTTATAAATTTACTCTTTTTGTTGTTGCTATTTTTCTATATTAAAATACTTTCTCCGATATCACTTTAATGTAAAATAGTGTGAAAGACTTTTAACAACCGTTTTATAGCTGTTATTAAAGGGAATAGTCAATGAAGTACCCAGAATTCCTTTTTTTTTTTTTTTTGCAGAAAAGTTGAGCTTAATACAGGTCTACTGTTTTACATACAGTCTTTGCAACAGACCTGACTAATCAACTGGCTGCATGTCTTGGTTTATTTATAGATTCACCAAATACAAATGCTATTCGCAATAAAAAGACTCAATGTAATTTGCATTCATGAACAACTTTTAATATCAGTTTTTAGTATGAGGCATAAAGGTGTACAACAGTAAAATAATCAAATGAATGAATTAATGAGATAAACATGAAAAAGGCAACAGAAGCACTAATCACCAACTAGCTTCTAGTGCTACCTAAGAGCTTTATTACATGATACATGAATGATACAGGACCACTGTTTACTATTGAACCCATAAGCTCTTTTTCCTCATTCTAGGGAGGCGGAGCGCTGAAAACTGAGCATACAATAAACCAAAGACCATACAAGAGAGGTATATTACTTTACCTCACATAAAACTCTAAATTTAGATCTGCAGTCTTTATCTCTCCAATTGAATGTACCGTTCACTTTCTCTAAGGCACCGCAGTGCTGAGACGTTTGATGGCCTGGTTCACTTCCTCCTTTCCAGTTGGCCCAGGGTCCCACATAGTGGCCATTGGACCAAATCCAGAATCCGAAAAGTCGACTCTGTCTAAGCCCCACCCACAGTGGCCCCGAGATCTTCTGTCTTTTTAGCTCTCGCTCCGTTTCCATCTGATCATCCTCAGACTCGATACGCAGTAGTCCAGCTCTTTTCTGATGACTGCTGCAGTAATTCAGAGCATCCTTCCAGGACATTTCATCCTTACTGACATGAATGAACCTTTCTGAAGAGAAGAAAATAAATGCTTTGATTTATTAAAGCATAGGGTAGATATGAAATGTTGAATGTGGGAGCGTAAAATATCGTCTTAACCTACTGTAGCAAAGAGGAGCGCAGGTACTCAGACTAATTGTGCTGCAAGGTTTCGTTGGACGATTTGTGAGAAATGTAAAGCATACTCCTTTAGCATCTTGTTTGTAATCAGAATCTCCACCATCAAACCATGCTACCTTGTAATTATACTGAAGGCCAATCCAGACAGAGTTACTCCCATTTAGTGCTTCCTTGGCTTGTTCGTTTTCCGTCTCATTTCTGATACTGACTAAATTATTGTGATTCTTTATGCAGTACAGCTGAGCCTCGAACCAGGTTTTGTTTTCAGGGATTAAAATAGGATTACCTTGTTTATAACACATGAAGAACATTTTTGAACTACAGTTGAAACACTCCCATGCTCCAGTGGTCAGCGCACCACAGCATTTTTCCTCAGTAAAATTTCTGGTGAGGTTGATGAATGTGACAGGATCGCCGTTGGACCATGTACAGTGTTGTATTTCTATACCGGATTAAATACTGGACCTCAAGTATCACATCAAATTCTCAGCACCCACAAAGGTATCATATAGACGTCTCCATATTTACCTGGTGTTCTGAGGGATGTTCACTGATGATCAGCAGCTTTACCTCCGGTGACCGTCCTGACTCAGTCAAGTACGGGCCTCTTGAGACTCGCAATTAGAATTTTATTCAGGTTCTGATAACTTGTTATAATGTATATCATCACTCAGAGACTGTGATTAAAATTGAACGAATCACCAACAATCTGGTTTCGTTTTATTAATAACAATAACTCATAAGCAAATACAGAATACAAAAATAACAACGAAAAGTCTTCACCACGGGATGACGGCCCCGAAATGAGGATTACAGCATATATTTATAACATCTCATTCGTCTCCGTCAACATTACCACAATCACCTTTCCGTTACTTTCCCCCTTCAGCCCCCCTCTTTCTCTTATGCTGGTGTGCACGCCAGCTGCACATCTTCTATCGCTGTGTGCTACTAGCGGCGGGGGCAAAAGTTCAAAGGGAAGCATCAACCTCTCTAAATGTTAAGCATGCCTATAGCTATCTTCAAACACATGATAAAAATGCAATACCCCACATACCATATACATGTAAGGCTTAACCGCGGGTTCGCACCTAACAGGTGCCTTTAGCTGATTATGCTGCGGTTGGGGCTAGAAATTCCATTCTGCATATGTCTATGCAAAATGCATCTCCTAACGCCCGACCGCTTGTTTTTGCAAAGCAAACACTTCTAAGAATATAACAAAGAAACAACACTTCTAGGAATATAACAAAGAAAACCATAACACAAGTAATACACGTGCTCTTAACTATACGGCACACATCTTTAACATAATACTAGGCCTCTATGTTTTTATAGCTCTGGAGGCTGAAGCTCCATCTCTTCTAACTCCTTTTCTAACATTTGCAATTCATTTGAAAAATCACACAGTTTAATCATTTCTCTCATCAATTTCATTATCTTTTTACTCATTACTTCTTGTTTCCTCATTAACTTAAGGATTGCTCTCATCTGGCAGACCTGTTGGCCTTGAGGTTCAGTTCTTGTTCCAACGCTTCCGGTCCTTCTTTCTGCTTCTGATCTCTTTGATCTGGCGTCGCTGCACCCCCTGTACTAAAAGATCACTCAAATCAAATTCAATGTTGCTTAGATGTCTCGGTTTGGCCTTTGCAGAGGGTTGAGCAGAGGTTTGATCAGAGGTTTGATCAGGGAATGTCATACCAAATAAGTCACGAAACACAACAACAGGCGTTGGCTCTAATCCAGCTACAATTAGATCTATTCACTAACATTTTAGCTCGCGTCGAATTCTCTTCTTGATCATAGATTGTGACGAGGTTGGTGTAGTTATGTCTACAAGCAGTCACTGCATCATTTATCTGCATTTGTGGTTCAAGTAAGTAGAATTTTTTTCTTAGTCGATCTGTACAGCTTGAAAGGGGAACAACTGAGAAGAGATGGTCAGTTTTTAGTGAAATACTGACATCTTGACTGGAACAAAATTCATAGCTTTCAAAAACATTGACTTCAACAGTTAATTTGAATATACATTAGAATAGTTCTCATCTAGGACTTTTTGACTTAAACATTAAATAAATTATACAATGTCTTAATAAAATAAGAAAAATAAGTATGCATCTTTAATATGCATAAACATGTGGTGTGTAAGGAATAAATAAGATGATGATTTGTTATGCAAAGCTTCTCAAACAGGTAGAATTAAATACTCACCCCAGAGAAGAAGTAGGGCAGGTAGAAGTACCATGGTAATGCTCAGTTTATTTTAAAGCAGAATCTTATATTTTAATCTTATTCATGCGGTGCGATGATTCAATCTAAAGAAGAAACATTTATCTGTTAATTCTAATAGGAGTGAATGTAAGAGAATATAAAAAATAGGCTCAGTCATTGTGAAATGAAATCATTCTAAATTCATTATGATCATCTGTTATTAATACAAAGGCTAAACACTTCTGGTGCGACATATCCAAACAGTACAATACATTTTTAAACATCTAAATGTGTGTAAGAATCTGCTCCCAGAGGAGCGCATCAACAAACAAACAATGACAGACAATATGATCGGATACTTTACTTAGACAAAATAGTATGTTATTATAATTTCATTTCATCTTGATATGGAATAAGGTTAATAAGTTTCCTTCTTACCTGGTGAGCAGGTAATTTGGTTGTGTACTGAACTGAAGGAAATAGCAGACTTATTCAAATCATGGCATAATTTTAGGGCAGGGACAGACAGATAGGCAGGCAGGCTGGGTCTGACAACACACCACAGCTTCCCTGAAAGTATAGAGACGTCATTCCTGTTGACTGGCAATGATTCTTATACACTTCATAATCAGTGATATTCTGCTGTATCCCTGCATGTACAAGAGATAACAGAAATAAACAAGTAAACAGGTTTTTTTCAAGTTTACATTTCAAATCACAAAATTGTTTTAATGTAGCTCATACTATACTTGTGAAGTATGCTCTTTTTGTTGTTAAAAACCAAGTTACTGTTATATAATGTTACATAAAGCAAAATACACTGCAAACATTATGATTTGATAAGTGATGAATGAAGTGTTCACCAAAAGAATTATTACAAATTCTCTGTGCTTAGTAAAAAGTTGTCTCAGTGATGTTTCAACAAACATTTCTAACGATATTTTAATATAAATACATAATTCAAGATAATGTGAATTAAATGCCACTAGTGCTAATTAAACCAGTAAATGTGAAACCATACATGTGCTATTTTTTTTATACACAAATGATATACTACCAAATCATGTAATTTTTTTTTTTTTTTTTTTTGGTTTGTTTTAAAATTGATGGCATTGTTGTATGTGGACAGCTAACAGAGCTAGAGCTAGAACTTTCATCCTGATACTCAGAGCCTGCTGTCTATTTTGGAAATATTTGCATGAACAGGCTGCCTTAGTCAAATATTAATAACATCCATAATGTGCCCTTATTCAAGCCCTGCAATTCTATTCTGCTGCGTTACAGTCTGCACTCATTTTACGCTTTTGTAAAGTACACAGATGTTATGCGGTACTGCATATGATGCTTTGTAAATTTTCTGAACTATAAATATTTAGTTTTTTAGTATTTATTTACCTGTTATACAAGTGAAGATCATTGTAGAGTTAAAAGTCGTTAATATGGCTTATGTCACAAAAGCTGTGTTTCTGAACTTCAATATTTTGTCACTTCCCCTCATTAAGTCTCTGCCAGATCATTTTTCCCTTGAAATTCATCAAGTTTGGAATATGCTTCATTTGGCCAGGCTAGGGTTTGTCTCCCTGAAGAATAAACCCCAAAATTCTGTTTTATGGAACCCAACCAAAGTCATTAATCCATGTACACATGAGATAATAAGGCAATCAATTATGTGGAAAAAGCACGCTTTTGCAATTATGGGGAAACATTGGGAAATTGTACTTGACAGTCAAGTTGAGGATAAATATGTTGTTACTTTACTTTGTGATCAAACTTATTTTCACTTGGTGGATAATAAAACACAGGCAGCACCACAGATATTCTTTAGATTGTAAATATCTACATAGTTGCAGTCTAAAGTGTATTGTTTCAAGTGCATTTGTGTGTAATCACAGAAACGCAAGGAAGATGGACATTCAAGAAGTAGATGGAGAGATATCAGTCAACCCCTATGAGAAAGCCTTTGATCTCTATTCCCTCGCCCCATCCCTAGATCTAGAAATCTCAAGAAGATTCATCCCAAAGAAATCTCAGATGCTGCCTGCCTTTCTCTGTGCAGGTGAGAACATCCTGTTATGTTGTAATCTTCTGAACAGATGTCATCAGACTATTTTGTTCTCCACATGTAAGAGAATCAGACACTAATGTGAGTCTTTGAGGTATTTTGTCTCTGGTTGTGTTTCAGGGAGTTTTCTGGGGGATTTTTTTCTGGAGGAAGTTTTCAACTGGAGCCCAACCTCACAAAGATCCGTCGTCACCCACAAACCACCTAATCTCCATGTACTTTGTCTGTTTTTCTAATTTAATTTCTTCAACATTTCAGCTAATCAGTCCAGACGCTTATCCAAAGATCTTCTCTGGAGCCTGATATTCTTACACACACACCAAGATTTTACATTCAGTGAGTGTAAGATAAATATGATGAAAGAAATGATAGCATCTAAAGAGAGAGTTCAGTTTGAAACTAGGCTTATCTTTGTGTTCAGATCTTTGAATGGTGCATTAAAAATGCAGTTCATACAGTCAAGCGACCTCTTATTATAACATTTGCCATTTCAGGCATGAAGATGCATCTCCCTGCTGGCCATCCTGATGAACCTGGTAAATGTGAGAAGCCTTGGTTGAGTGTAATGTCCACAGCGGTCTAAAAAAATACACAACTCTTTTTCTTTCAGTGTTACAGGAGTTGTTTCTGTTCAAGACTTGCTAAGGAAGCAGCCTTTGACCTCTGACCTGTGCTTAAAGGAGGACAGGGAATAAGAGGTTTGGATGCTCTGTAGGAACATTTTCTGTTTAGATTTACAGCATTTGAGCTCTTAAAATCAAACTCTCACACAGACTGAAAAGCCTCCAGAGTTCTCAAGTCTAGAAATTGATGTTACTCGTCAGTATGTAGTGAAACTTCACATCAGAGCCTAAATATCTGTGATATTTCACTATTCTGTTTCAGTGTGACTGCATAAGATTATCAAATCTGATACTTTAAAATGGATGCTTTAAATAATTCAGGAATGTAAATCAGTGCCGCTCAACAGAATTTTATTATTTTTACCCGAAATGTTTGTTTTAATGACAAACAGACGATTAGGATATTTGGTAGTTACAGGTACTTACTAGTTGATTGACCAAGATGACATGAGACTTGTGAGAAGTTCAGTCAGTCAAATGCATGTGGGTGGTTGTTTTCTGTGTTTGCAAGGTATTATGGGAATTTGAGTTTTGAAGAAAAACACAACTAGCCACAGAAAAAACAGTAGCCCAGTAGTAAAACCAGTGTAATTTTCTCATGTGGAATATCCAAGTTCACACCTCATTCATTACAATGTTCAAATAAGACAAACAAAACTCAAAAAAACAGAGACAGCCCTGAATAAGACCAACAAAACTCAAACCAACCAACAAACAAAAAACAAAACAAAATAAAACAAGTGAAGAGCCAATGGCTCAGTGGTCTGAACATCAGTTCTTGATGTGTGAGTTCCTAGTTCAAATCCCTATTTAAGTGGAAAACTGTTTAGTTCCACTGGCTTCTGACTGAATAAGACAGATACTCCAAAACAGGAAAAACAAATGTAGAAGAGCCAGTGGACCTGTGGTCTGAGTTTCAGTCCTTGATGTGAATTCCAGGTTGAAAACCACTATTGGGATTGGGGTTGGGATTGGGGTTGGGGAAGAAGAAAAAAATAAAATAATAATTGTTTCACTAGTCTTTAAAGAAAAAGACAAAACTCAAGAAAAAGAAAAGCAAGTGGCTGAGTTCTGTGAACATCAGCTCCTGATGTGGGAAATCCAGGTTCTATTCCCTCTGTTTTTCCAATAGTCTAATTTCACTGGTCTTTGAATAAATGAAAAAGATGACATAAAAAGAAGGTGTGCTGTGAAGAGCAGAAGAGCCAGTGGCTCAGTGGTGTGACTGTCAAACTTTGATGTGGACAGTCCTGGTTTGAGTCTCATGCTTGCAGTGGAAAAAATAGTTTAGTTTAACTCAGGCATCCTCAAATCTGGTCCACTCCTGCAGAGTTTAGCTCTAACCATACTCAAACACACCTGAGCATGCTAATCAGAGTCTTCAAGATCATTAGATAATCACAGGTAGGGGAGTTTGATCAGGGTTGGAGCTAAACTCTGCAACAGATTGGACCTCCAGGGAAAGATCTGAGGAACACTGGTTTCTGACTGAATGAAAAAGACAAAATTCCCCGAAAAAGACAAAATTCCCCAAAAAAGGAGGCAAGTGGCTTAGTGGTGTGAGCATCAGCTCTTGACATGGGAGATCCAGGTTTGAATCACCTATGGAGGTGGAGAAATAGTTTAGCTTCACTGGTCTTTTAATAAATAAAAGACAACACTCCAAAAGAAAATAAGCTACATCTGAAAGAGCTGGTGGCTCAGTGGTCCAGAGTGTCAGTTCTGGACACAAGAACTCCAAGTTTGAATCGCTCTTTTGAGGAGAAGAGAGAGAAGGAAATTTTATATATTTAGTTAGTTATGCTAGTCTTTCAATGATTAAAAAGATAAATTTCCAAAAAAAAAAGAGCAAGTGTGGCAGTGCCAGTAGCTCAGTGGACTGAGCACATCCTCCCTGAATGGGACAGATCTTGGGTTCAAGTCCCAGCCTGGTCACTGAAGCACAGTTGTGTGATAGTAGTCTGGTCGTGAGCTGTGAGAAGCTGCAAAGCGGATCAGAGCATGACCTGAGATGAGAGAAGGCTAGACATGAAGGGGGGAGTAAAGATCCAGATGCTCCCCCTGGGACTTCCAAGACAGTATCCAGCAGTGGTTATGCAGCAATCAAAAATTTTTAATGTTCAACTATATAAAAAAAAATGAAACAGTCTGTCAACAATTTTTTTTTTTTTTTATTAATAGACCACCCACTTTAGTCTCCACCCACAAAGCAGCAGATTTGTACCTACAAAATGCTCCACCAGGAACTGATCCAGGACATTTCTGTCTCCAGTCCCTCAGCTCTATCAACTGAAACCTGCACATGGAGAAGGGTGTGTTGGCTCATTTGTAGAGAAGACTATTGTAGGCCTGTAAATTAGACGTTCTCACACAGATGAACATCAGCTTGAGACTCTTTGATCCATGCCAGAATCACTGACGGCTGAACGATTCAGACTACAACTGCATTGCATGAAATGCATTCAGATGTAAGCGTTGCTGATAAAGTAGGACTTATTTTAAGAAATGAGGTTCTGTTAAGGAGAGCTAAAATGGGTAGTTTTAACTTGAAATTGCAACTCACTCACAGCTTATCCAAAGACAAATCTTCTGAATTTCAGAAGATGCACCCAAACCTCATTCAAAAGATTAAACTGATTAAAAGTAACAGCAAATGTGTGGAGAACTGAGATAAGATATCTAGAAAATCATCAGTACAAAAAGTTCACATTTATCCTTTTATTGTGCACACACCTTATATACACACGAACTGCATCGATCATTCTCTAATGGAAGCCATTTCTTTAAACAAATGGCCCATCAAAGCTCTTACCCACAGAATGGGTCTGAGCTGGTATAATCATGGGTCCAAGAGAAGGTGCATTACGGCAGCAAACGTCACTGCATCCAGAAAAAGGTCAAAGGTAAATGAGGATTCAGCGGTTGCTCCCCTCATCGTAGGACACCTCATTACTCCCAGCAGCTCTGAACCAGAAATACCCAAAAGACAAAGCAGAAACTCAAAAGCAGCTCACATTTCACCAACAAGTTCTTCCTGTAAGAAGCCACAAATCTCAGACACATACAAAATGTTAAACAGATTGATGTGGTGAAACAATCATGTCTCAAACTTAAAAAAATCCTAGGTTAAACAGTAATGTCTGTAGTGTAAATTTCCAAAATTGTGGTTTAACGCAAAAATTCACAACTCAAATAATGTACATGTCCACGATATAGGCTATAGACAATTATTCTAAAATTCACATCTGTCATTTCACTATAGAAGCGTAATCTGTGAGAACGCATGCTGAAATTAATCAGTTTCAGGTGACCAGGGTGCTGATTACAGACATCCTCATTTTGCTACACAGAAGAAGGCCCAAGCCATTTTCTGTGGATGCACAAGACCTCAAATTTATTAACAGCTATAGGTAGTGATCAAACTAGATGTAAAATAAAAGAAAAGGTAAAACTACCCTTAAGAAAATTTGCTGTTTTTATTATAAAAATTATAATTATGACAAAGCATTAAAACATTTAGAAGTATCAGTTCACAACATTAAACAGCGTAACCAGACTAACGAGACACAAAAGTAAGAACACGCTAAGTGTTACATAAATACAAATGTTTATGTTTTGTTTTATATATTTTAAAAGATGTTAACTTACCGCATTCAAAGATAACTTCTCTCTGTGCTCAGATGTTTGTGCAGCTTCTTGTTTGTTCCACTAATCTCTGACAGGTGTCAGTTATTAATTACATGGTAAACCAATGGGATTACTACTTGTAAATTAGTCCTGCCTACTGCCGAAGGAACTATCTGCGATTAAGCAAAATAAACGTTTTAAAATCATCATCAGTCATAGTATTCAAAGAGAGCAAATGACAATTTACAATGTGCTGTTGAAAGAACTATTTCAAAGCTGCTTGTGAATTAAAAAAGCGGTTTAAAATCATCAGTCTCTAATCAAACCAGGGGGCTATTTCATAAAACAAGCTTACCAAATAAGCCAGGTTTATTTCAGTTAGTCTGACTCATTGTCACTTGATTTGGTTCAAAAGAAGCCAGACTAACTGAAATAAGCCTGGCTTATTTGGTAAACTTGTTTTATGAAACAGCCCCCAGATCTTACAACTAAACTCGCCAAACTAATGAACTGAATTACCTTAAGAGGAACGTCGTTTAGATGTGAATTACCATCTTCTTGCAGACACCAAACACGACAGAAAAACCAAACGCACATATGCTAGAGCTAAACGTGAGACTTGATTCACAATCTAATTCCAATATCCCAAACGATTATATGTGATAGTATTTAAAATTAAAGTATTTACGCAGAATCAGAGTTCCTGACAGAATGTTGACTGGTTATTTTCTTGCTGTTGTCAAATAAATCTTCTTCAATTTTTTTGGTTGACTGTTGAACTTTTCTTAAAGCTCCTGAGTATGTTTGTTTTTTGTGTAAATGCAACATTTCATGATAAATGCCACTGCAGACGTGTCTTCTGTATGGTTTTGCAGTGCTGCTTACCACAAAATATATCTGTGATATCTAGAGCATACTTTGTCAATAAATGTGATGTTGTCAACATGAGAGATTTAATTGTGATGAAAAAAATATCAAAAGCCGTTTAAAGTTTAGATTTCCCAATAGTTCATATGATAGAGATAATCAATAATCTTGCATGTGCAATTACAAAAATATTGCAAAAATATAGCCAAAAGGGGTGATTATTAGGGTCCAAACACCTTGTGTAGAGGATGTAACAATGGCCATGTCTTATACCAGAATTTAAGTGTTTTTCTATGGTAGTATTATGTTATGTTATACTACAGTAGACAAAGAATATTGTCTCTTCAGTTTAACTGGACCACAATGCTGTCATGTCTGACAACTTGACAGATGTTTTCTGAATTTAGGATATATAAATATGAAGGTATTTTGAAGATCACAGATTAGACTTAGTTTTAGCCCTCATTAAACTTCATGAAATAATATAATATAATGAATTTAATGTAATTATCGTTAATGTAATTTTTTTAACCATTTATACAGATTTTAAACTATGCCATCTAAAAAAAATGTTGTACATTAGTATTACAGCCTTTATCTCTCATTTCCATTGATATAAATGGCTGACATTTTATAAATTGCTGTAAGCACTCAGGGCATCAGAAATTCATAAAGGTTGGTATGTTTACTGGTTGGCAAGTGTACAATTCAAGGCAGCAATATGTAGGTTACTGCAATAAAAAGAGGCAACTTTTCATTTTAACTAGAGCTTAACAAATGTTTTTAGTATAATTTTGATATATTAAAATGAAGGTAATATTTAATGATCTTTCCTTAAAAGATCATTAAATCAAAACTTATTTTTCCATCTCCTCTTAAACTACTTGACTGATTCACACAAAATTTTGCAAGTATCATCTATAGACAGTGATGACAAAATGCTATCAAAAGTATTTTAAAGGGGTCATTGGATGCTATGTGCACTTTTTCAAGCTTTCTGAACTGAAATGTGTGTTGGCAGTGTGTGTACACAACCACTCTATAATGACAAAGATCCACCCAATTTATTTTTTTTCATCTCGTTAAATCATTTCCCCTCTCTCAAATCAAGCTGATCTCAGATCCCTGTCTGTGTGACGTCACACAAACCTAGGCCCTCCCACAATTGTTGATTGACAGTAGCATTTCAGCACAGACTGGACTAGTGTCTTACCTTAGACCCGCCCTGAGTGAGCTGTCATCAGTCCGCCATTGTTTCACCGCCGGAGCAGATGTACAACCCGAATTCCAGAAATGTTGGGACTTTTTTTAAATTTGAATAAAATGAAAACTAAAAGAATTTCAAATTACATGAGCCAATATTTTATTCACAATAAAACATAGATAACATAACAAATGTTTAAACTGAGAAATTTTACAATTTTATGCACAAAATGAGCTCATTTCAAATTTGATGCCTGCTACAGATCTCAAAATAGTTGGGACGGGGGCATTTTTACCATGGTGTAGCATCTCATCTTCTTTTCAAAACAGTTTGAAGACGTCTGGGCATCGAGGTTATGAGTTTCTGGAGTTTTGGTTCCATTCTTGCCTGATATAGGTTTCCAACTGCTGAAGAGTTTGTGGTCGTCTTTGATGTATTTTTCGTTTAATGATGCGCCAAATGTTCTCTATAGGTGAAAGAGCTGGACTGCAGGCAGGCCAATTCAGCACCAGGACTCTTACACTACAAAGCCATGCTGTTGTAATAGCTGCAGTATGTGGTTTTGCATTGTCCTGCTGAAATACACAAGGCCTTTCCTGAAACAGACGTCATCTGGTGGGGAGCATATGTTGTTATTCAACTTTTATATACCTTTCAGCATTCATAGTGCCTTCCAAAACATGCAAGCTGCCCATCCCGTATGCACGTATGCACCCCCATACCATCAGAGATGCTGGCTTTTGAACTGAACGCTGATGACACACTGGAAGGTCTCCCTCCTCTTTAGCCCGGAGGGCACGGCGTCTGTGATTTCCAGCAAAAATGTCAAATTTGGACGATGGCACGGCAGATTGTGTTTACCGACAGTGGTTTCTGGAAGTATTCCTGGGCCCATTTAGTAATGCCAATGACAGAATCATGCGATGAGTGATGCAGTGTCATCTAAGGGCCCGAAGTCCACGGGGATCCAACAAAGGTCTTTGGCCTTGTCCCTTGCGCACAGAGATGTCTCCAGTTTCTCTGAATCTTTTGATGATGTTATGCACTGTAGATGATGAGATTTGCACAGCCTTTGTAATCTGACATTGAGGCATTGTTTTTAAAGTATTCCACAATTTTTTACACACTCTTTCACAGATTGGAGAGCCTCTGGCCATCTTTACTTCTGAGAGACTCTGCCTCTCTAAGACATCTCTTTTATAGCTAATCATGTTACAGACCTGATGTCAAATAACTTAATTAGTTGCTAGATGTTGCCCCCCTGCCAACTTTTTTGAGACATGTAGCAGGCATCAAATTTGAAATGAGCTCATTTAGTGGATAAAAGTGTAAAATTTCTGCATTTAAACATTTGTTATGTTCTCCATGCTCTATTGTGAATAAAATATTGGTTCATGTGATTTGAAAGTCTTTCATTTTATTCAAATTTGAAAAAAACATCCCAACATTTTTAAACTATTTATTTAAAGCTGAGCTTTCTGTCATGTTACTAAAATTGTAGGTTAGTAGTGTTGCTTCTTTTAGTCTAACATTTAGTTAGTCACTGACAAAAGTAAAAGAGATATTAAAAAAAAAAAAATTGAGTCTGCATGATTGGCCTTAGTGTTCCTTGTCCTGAACACTGGAAAAAATAAACTCATCTTAGCATCATTTTAAGACAGAGTATACAGTATGCATTTCAAATAGATAAAGGATATAGTCTGAAATAGTTTGCTGCAGGCTTGGACAACAACTTGTGTTTCACTCTGATGGGTAAGGATGAAAAAAGGTTACCTTGAACAGAAAACAGCACAGGGAAGAACTCCAGTAGCAAGCATTTCAAAGTTGGACAAGATGTTCTGTCTACTGCTGCTTCTTTCCCTTGAAGTTCACTTACATCCCCCATATTGTCAATGTAAGACCACAGACCAACTACAACGGCAAGCTCTCACTGTGAAAACACTGCATAACTGAATAAGAAGGTAAAGTGATTTTGCTGAACATTTCCTTCAACTACTACCATAAATGATAAAAAGGTAATTGAACGCGAGCCACTGAAAATTATTACTGACTTTTCTGACTTGATTTTGATTAAATATTATTTACATCTAAATGGCAATCGACATAAAACTCAAAATCACGGCCTTAAACTGCTTAATATTATGAATTCAGTTAAATTTAATGGTGTCTGTTATTCTGTGTGGAACTTGTATTGAGCCTGAAAGATGTCTTATTTGAAACAATAGAGGGGTAGTTCACTCCATTATTGTATGTTGCTTCATAAAAGCCTATATTGCAAAAAGGATTATGTGGATAAAGTGCATTTTCAACATATTTTCTGCTGAGTTCAGTGTGTGATGCATGGCAAGAAACATACTGTACTCTCACCATGTTGCTCATGTGGGCAGTGTGAATACTGAAATGAGTTAATACAGGCACAAAAATAATAAGTGCAACTTATGCGTCACAGAAACATAATGTGTAAAACAGACCTTCATCAACTAGACTACTACACTATACACTACTTTCACATTATACTCTTGCAGCACTTTTGTTGTTTGTACTGTACCTAGTGGACAATTGCCTCATATTCAGCTGTGGCGGTTCCAGATGGTCCAGCTCATGTGCAGCCAGTTTATAAAACTATAGGAAATGATGCTAGCGCAAGTCTAAATACACAATATATGCAAACATAAACTTGCCAAAGTCTAAAATAAAAAAATAAATAAAAAACAAGACCTGCTTGTTACCGAGAAGTAACAAAGATCAGCAAGATGGTGACATTGCCGAAATATAGCAGTTCAGTGAACATTTATGTTTTGAAGCTGTCATACTGACGCTAATGACGTGCGCGCTCTGGCAACAGACGCTGTGTAGTGTTCCGTATGGTGTTCGATTGCTCTGTTATCACTATGCATGTCTAGAGAGAAGTGTTCGATTGAAATGGTCTGTCTCTTTTTTTGGAGATGGTTGTTCTGTTATGTGATAAGAAAGTGAGTTAAGTGCGGAGAGCTGAAGTAAACAGATGAGCACAGAGTTGCATAAAAGGACTC
>JAFVLL020043549.1:0-18611 GCA_021397915.2 Tor tambroides
TATTACAGAATACAGACTCAGCAATATCTACTAATGCATTAATGATCTCTAAATTTAATTATTTAATGACTGATGCAGGAAAGCCATTACCTGTCTTGGGCCATAAGGCATTAACGGCGATAGATCCCCTGAACTCTTCGGCCATTCCAAGTACACACATGGACATGCCATACTTTGCCATGGTGTACGCTACACAGACACAGCGGAAAACAAGATCAGTGTCATTATTATTGAATAAATGTTCAGTGATAGTCTGAAACCATAGGCCTAGAGCACTGAATGTAAGAACGCTCTTGCGCTCACCCGTGTGGTTTTTGAACCAGATGGGATTGAGGTTTAGAGGTGGGGTGAGGTTAAGTATGTGAGGGTTCTTGCTCTTCAGAAGATGTGGAATGCAGAGTTTAGACCTGTAATGAAAACAGTGACCACAGTTAGAAGTATATTGCAGATTCAAAGCAAGCTGACAAGCTGTCGATTAACATAGAAAATAATTCTGTAACTTATTGTGATAAATACTCACGTCAGGTACGTTCCCCTGAGATTGATGCCCAGCATAAGGTCGACTTTCTTCGTTGGAGTTTCCAGAGTTCCTGTTAAATTGATGGCACCTGCATTGTTGACCAATATGTCAATCCCTGTCAACAGAACCACACAAGATTAAAGACAAATTACAACCTGAGTGCTCAAAATTTGAGATGTATAAAATACTGTAACTCACCTCCAAATTTCTCCACAGCTTGTTCCACGGCTTCACTGATCTGCTTCTCTTCACGAACGTCTACAATGCACGGCAGTGCTTTCCCTCCAGCAGCTTCAACTATCAAACAGACGTTAATTGGTCATAGACTTATCACATGAAATATTTAGCATTACATCACTTGCTCACCAATGGATCCTCTGCAGTGAATGGGTGCCGTCAAAATGAGAGTCCAAACAGCTGATAAATACATCCCCTATTGTCTCTCACATCAAAATCCTCTGACATATTTGTTTAGAGCTGTTTTTGGACTGTTTTCACTTATAAACACTGTTTGATATGTGCATATTTCTCTTCTGATTCTTTTTCATTGAAGAAAGCTATATTACGGATAGAGGACTCTTATTTTAGCCAGAAGCAATGATTTGAAAAGCCTTAATGATGGATTTGTTTCTTACAAACATGCAGGTTTTGGCTTCACAAGATGTTAACTGATGGACCGGAGGGGTGTGGATTACTTGTGAAGTTTTTATCAGCTGTTTGGACTCCCATTCTGACGGCACCCATTCACTGCAAAGGATCTACATCTTGGATATCATGAGGCAAATTTTCATTTCTGCACAAATTTTCCTTTAAAATATAAAAGTTGCTGTTTTTACTGTATATTGATCAAATAAGCCTTGGTGAGCGTAAGAGACTTCTTTCAGAAATGCTTTGCTTTGTGACATGGTGCATGATCATGATAGAAGTAGCTTTTAGAAGATGAGTACTGTGCGTTGTGGTGATGCACATGGTCAACAACAGTACTGTAATAGGCTGCACCATTCAAGTGATGATTGGTTGGTAATAACAGGCCGTTGGCCGTTAATCAAAGCCACAATCAACAGCATGAATCCATGGCCTTCTGACAACAGTCCAGACGGGTGGCGTAATGGTGTCAGGAATAATTTCTTGGCACACTTTAGGCCTGGTGATACTGATCAATTTTCACATCAATGCTATACAGCCTGTTATGATATCGACATGAACAACAATAAATACATTGCATGGAAGACAATTGACCAAATCATCAGCAATGCATTCACTGCTGGTGGCTCTCTCTTCAGAATTGAACTGGGAATTTAGTTTTTTTTAAAAACTAAACAAAACTCAACTGTGTTTATTAAGTTAATTAGCTATAGATAGAAAGCAATTTCTCTATAAAGACAATGAATGGGATTTTTACTTTTGAATTTTCCTCTCTGTAGTGTCCTATTATAAAGGTAAGTAAGAGCAACCGAGTCCTGCGCTCACTCTCTGCAGCAGCTGTGTAGATGGTGCCCGGCAGCTTGGGGTGAGGATCAGCGGTTTTGGCAGCGATGACCACATTGGCTCCGTCCCGCGCAGCTTTGAGACCAATAGCCTTGCCAATACCTCGACTCGCTCCGGTAATGAAGATGGTATATCCTGCCAGCTTCCTAAAATGAATGCATAATCATATAACAATCCAATCCTATCATAATCAATGCACTATACAAACAGAGATGGATAGGCAAAACAATTAATCAGAGATGGATATATCTGTGGATATAATCATATTCGTATCTTATCTAAAGTATTGCGACTGATTCAGTCAAATTTTACCTGCCATTCGTATTGAAAACAAATGAAAGGTTCAGAATTTTTTTTTTTTTTTTTAAAGGCCACAATTGTGACCCTACTTTTTGTCAGCAGTGCTATGAAAACATTTATGGCACTCTTTCCGTATTTCACCTGTTTAACAAGGTCACAGAGGCTCTTTTACATATCACCTTATTTTTATTGATTGATTGATTGCACTTTTGGTGTCCTGTCTCATGAAGCACTGCTGTATATCAATGTTAATCACATGGTTTTTTGTTTTGGCATCCCTTGATGGCTGCGCATAGGAAATTAGGGTAAAGGTCAAATTAATAAAAATACTTTAAACATACCATAATAGCGGGAAATATTTTTCTATAATCTGCTGAAGTCAGTTTTAACAGTTAACGTTAAATTAACTACGTTGAATGCAAAATTTGACAACACAGTCCAGCCCTCGTAGGTCATTCGAGACAGCTAACATTGCGCTTAAATAAGCTCATACGTATAAAACAAGTATTTTAATACTAGTCAACAGCTTGATTCATTTAAAGTGCACTAAAACAAAAGTCACGGGCTAAGCAGCAAGAATGAGACAAACTCACCCTGTGTTCTGCAACATTGTGGCTCGTGTACTGTGTCTGGTCTGATATGGAAACGGAATGAACTACAGAAGCAATGCGTGTAATATTAAACTGAACACGTAGCCTACTGAGCAAGTCAAAGACCTCCAGATGAAAACGATGGCTGTGAATTTGCCCTTTACTCTAGAAACATATTACACTGCGCCATCATTCACTCTACTTCCTCTGGAGTCGAGAACGCGCTAATGTTTTTAAAGGAAGTTTAAAAAAAAAAAGCGATAAAAGATCAAATACTCAGCAAACAACAAAAACATTGGAGAATGGAAAGGAAAATTGGAAAGGAATTGGTCATAAATAATACAACAAATACTTTACTATTATTACTTTGTCATTCAAAGAGTCTCTTGCATTGTTACTATAATGCATTGTTTCACTAAATAGCATAATGAAATGCGTTATTTTATTTTAAGTTATTATGAGATTGTAATAAAATAGTTTTTATTTACCCTTTACTTGTAAACAAATAAACGATGTTAGCGATAAATTAGCAAGGAAATGCAACTTTTTATGATTATATGCATATTCAGACAAACAATACTAAGACATTTTTTATTCGTAATGCATAATAATAAACAACATTTAGAACATAATAAAAACAAAAAAGGGAAAATGCACCAAATTCAGCCCTTTTGCTTTATTGCAAAACACTATATTGTTCAAATCGTGTATAAAATTAAATAGAAAGACAAATGAATGTATGTATATTAAAATCCCTTAAAATAAAAAGTATGTAGTGGTTAAAATAAATGAATAAATAAAATGATTTATTATCAATAATACATGTTTTGTATTTCTACAAATGAAAACTACAATCTCTTTCTCATTCTCTGTATTCATTTAGCCAGTTTATCCTCTAGCGCCCTCTGGTGTGCTGGAGCGCTGTGGTTGAAGTGTACGCTTTATCATCTGAAAAGAACTCGTGGCAATATACATAATATTTAAATAAATGATTGACCCGCTTTTGCATCTTTGTTTCCTTGTTTTCCATTTTTATTTTAATTTTTATTTTTTCAGTTTCCCCGGGTTGCCTACACCCTGATGTTTGTCATCTATTATCATTTATTATATTATTGTTCCTGATCATTTTTCTTAACTTTGTTACCATATCAACGTGCGATTGTTTCAAGAGCACAATATATATTGTATTTGGAATATATTTAGTTTTTATTGCTTTATTATTGTACTGTTAAATGTATTATTACATTTATTTATTCATCCATTTATCGTTTTTTTTAAAGTAAATATATTTAATTATTTATCCATTTATTTAATAAATTATTTATTTAGCCTATTTAAATTAATTTAAATTAATATATTTATTTTAATCAAATGTATTTATTTTGTTTGATAAAAATTTGTTTAATTTTAGTTCATTATTATTTTTTCCACTTTGAACTTCTCCACAGCCCCAATATGCTATAGCCCTTTGTGGCCCTCTGGGGGACCCAGGAACCAGTTTAAATCTCCCTGGTATAAACTACTGTATTAAAATTTCAGCTGATTCAATGCATTTGAATAGTTTAAGGCTTCTTACACAGTACTGTTTTGTGACACACACACACACACACACATACACACACACACACTCCATGTAAGCACAAGACTGCAGCTCAGCCGGTCCAACAAGTGAAACAAGTTCTTACACGCTTCAGGTACAGAGAAGATAACATCTTCACTGCTGTCCTGAAACGATAAGCATGTAAAAATAGTCATTATTTGAAAACAAACGGGGACATAATAATGTATTAATTAATAATGCAATGCACCAGAATGTTTGGTATGGTTAATAAGGAGTTCACTCCAGGAAGTGTTTGAGACTTGAATGTATCGACTGCGTGTTTATTATTGCAAGTGTCAAGCTCTTAAAGCTCTTCCCCAAGGCCCATTACCCTAATTAATAAATATATTCCAAGAACAAAATGATCCTCCACAGAGCTCCTAGTGCTGCTAGCGTCAACAAATGATCCCAAACACGACACGCGGTGGGCTTGAAAATAGCGGACGCGCGGAACTTATTGTTATCGCGCGCCATAGCGAACTCTATATTGGTGCTTTCAACAAAACGTCCAGCAAACAAAAATATTACGCGGTTCTTCAAAGGTGTGTCTGCTGAAAGGGGAGGCCATTTTGTACAGAGAAGCGTCTGTACATGTATGTGTGTGTGTGTGTGTGTTCGCGTCAGGAGCAGGAAGTGTGTGCGCGAGCCTTTGTGCCTGAGAGAGTGAATTTGTGTTGGGGAGTCGAACTGTAGTAACAGCAGCACCCTTTCTTCATTTCCCTGTGCTTGCATTGTTATTTCACCTCGCCTCTGTTTTGCTCTGTGCAATGGATGGGTATGTGAGTTTCCAGTGTCTTATTTTCCTATTGCGCGCTTGTTCAGTTGTTCTTGTATTGAAGTGTTTGCATTATTGTGTGTAATGATAATAATGGCACGTCAGAAATGGCATGGGAGGAAAAGTGGGGGAGGGAGCAAACGTGTAAACTGCTAGAGATGTAACCTTAGGCTGCTTGTTTTTCTTTTCAAATGCAAATAGAAATATTGTCAAGTGACAGTCTCTTACTTTACATTTTGTTTTGGCTTGGCTTGTGTAAAAATGATGATGCATGTCGCTTATGGGTTAACGTTGATCTTCGGTTAATGTTGTTGAGATGCAAAATATGGGCGTATAGCGCTGTGAATATAACATGATCAAAGTTAGATTCAAGGAAGTGGGTTTGTTTAGAATTGATATTATTTTGTTTTGCTGCCTGCTTTTGTTATACAACCACTCCTCGTTTGCGTTCAAATCTTGCTCTTCTGTACACGCGGCATGAATTCGAGGTAAATAGATTGGTGAAGTGGTAAGAATTAAGGAAATAAGAGCTCCTCATGTGCTGCTGCCATTTTAAAGCCGTGAAGGGGCGTTTCTGAAGCGAATCTGTCTTGAAAACAGTGTTTCCTGGCGCTAAGCGCTCGCGCTTTCATCCTCCGACGCTCTGAAGTGGGTTTTATGTGAGGATTGTAAAAGAATAACGCGATATTCGTCTTTACATCGCGATATTACGTTTGGCGACTTTTGCACAGCCAGCGCGTCGCGATAAACAGCGCGCTCCCATTGTACGCAGTCGCGCGTTTACAGTATCGACCGCGCGAGCGTTTTATTAATCGTTTACCTTATATATATATATGTGGTGGTGTTTCGTGTGCTTAGCTGTCATTGTTTACACTCCTGTGCGTGGGCAACGCGTGGGCGGGGGACTGCGTGCTGCACAGATTAGATTTTACTCACTTATTGTTGCTTTGCTTGTCCTTTTTAGTGACTCGTTTCGCGGAATCGGTTCTTTCGAACGGTTCGTTTCAAAGAATCAGTTCAGTGATTCTCTACGTCACGCGGTCCCTGAGGTGTTTCACGCGTTACTGTTGCTTATTATTTGGTTTTATTAAAATATAATATAATGTGCAATTACAATATGTGGCTCAGTTCACGTCAGGGTGTAGTTTTGCATGTTTTATTGATTCAAACAGGCTCATATGCATGTTGATAAAACGGGTCATCGGGTCATAAACATATTCCAGTACGTTTTATTTGTAATATTTCTGAACAGTAACTGTGTGTTGCATTAAATAAATCCTCAGTGATTGATTCTCAACTTTCAAATAAATTAAAGTCATCATGGGCTGTATCCGAAATCACTCCATTATCCACTATTTCCTTCATGAATCCAGTAATATTGAATGAGTGATTGAAAACAATCGAGTGAATTATACTTTGCAAGACAAAAGTGCTGTAGATGCCTTTTTCTCAATTAAATTGACACCACACAGTGCATACTGGCTGTTGAGTTAACAAGGTGCATTATGGGATTGATTGAGTGCATTTGATAATGTTCCCAATGGTTTTGAACACCTCAAATAGTGCACTACATAAAGGTATAGATGGCAATTTGGTCTGTGAGCTGTTGACTCTTTCACCAATTCCTGAAAGAATCAATTATAGTGAACCGGTTCAAATGATTCATCAAAAAGATCCGACTCAACATAAAGGACTTGTTCAGGAATCGCTAGTAAAACATGATTATATCGAAAGGGTTATTCCACACCTTGAATTACGCAAGTTATGGTTTTGTTTTGGTTAATGCTGAAGTGCCTCAATGTCTAAGCTTGTGAAAACTTCTCACATTGTCCTCACAGAACAGCAGCAGTTTCCTATAATAGCACTTTTTAGCGTGCTTATCTTTCCCACAGTTAATTTTGTAGTACAGTATACTTAGTAATGCATATAAAGTGCCATTGCAGTGCTGCAGAAGCGAAAGCATTAGATAATTGTACATTTTCACACTCCCTGGGGATTTCCACCATCAAACAACTCCCACATCTCCCCAGTGTGGGGATTACAATCTGCTTCTGAAAGACTGAATGCCCATTTCTCACTTTGCCTCGGTGTCTCTCATTGGCTTTTAATAAATGTGGAAGCTTAAGGTGTCCACCTGGTATTGAGGGCTTCGGGTTTGTGTTACTTCAAGTCCTGATATCCGCCAACTGTGATGCAATGGAACAGAGCGCAGCTAGACAAACCTAATTTGATTGAGGGCTTGTTTTCGTTAAACAATTGAATATAGACTACAAATAATGTTGTTTGTAATCTTAATACAAAAAAGTGCTTGGTAAATGTTTGACAGGCAGCTCTATACTGTAGCATGACTAACCAGTCAGATTTTAAAACAGAAGTAAGGAGGAAAAAGGAAGGTAGTTGCTAAAATTCTACTTTCGACACTGGTTGCAGCACAGTTATTTAGATTAAGTGCTATAGCCGAGCTTCAGTGGAGGCCTGTGTTTGTGTGTCATGGCCAACTAAGGCTTTGTGATATAGTGATGTAATTTAGAAATAAATGACTGATTTCTGTCTGACCTGCATCCAGATTCCAAGTGCCCTCTAACCTAAATCATCGACCTTGTTGAGGTAATGTCCGAAGTGTGCTTGAGAGATGTTGCCCTGTGGGCTGTAAACTGGCCCTACCAGTCGTCAGCAGAACCAATGCCCTCAGTTTAAAAAGGTGTAGTTATTGTGCTCAAAACAAATCAATATTTGTGGGTTTTGAGCATGGAAACATGATTTAGCATTCATTAGAATTTATTAAAATAATATTTGAATCTGTTTAGACTAAACACAAATCTCAAAGTCATTTTTAAGTCTTTTTTCAACTAAAATAAAGAAAAATATGAAATTATATTTTGCATAAAGAAAATTATGCCTATTTTAGGAGGACCATTATGATTTTTTGTGCATTTAACCCCACAATCCCTATTCCTGTAATACAAAAAAAAAAACTACACTATATTGTATGTAAAATAGAATTTAATCAGAATTACACACCTTGAATTGCACAAGTTGGTTATGCTTTTTGAATAATTCTGAAGTGCCTCATATTCTAGGCTCAAGAAAACTTGTCACATTGAAAATACAGAAAATGCATATTTTAGGATCGTTAAGATTATTTTGCATTGTCATATTATTTTCATGACAATTAAGTGCATTCAATCCTCATTCCTGTAATATAAATTCTGCATAATATTGTATGAACAAAAAATATAGATATTTTATGATTAAGAAATTCAGTGCAACAAAAACTATTAGGGTTTATGAATACTTTACAATTAACAATATATCTTTATATTTTATTCACATTACAATGGTTGTTTTCTTTACTAATTTTTTATTTACAGTCATTTTATTTATGAAAAATAAGGTTTTTATTGGATTTTGTTCTGAAATATACATTTCTTTACAGTTTTTGTGAGCTTCCTCCAAACAATGCACTATTTTTTTCACTGTTGCACAAAAAAGACTCCAGCCTTCTGTCCCACATGAATTAGAAATGATTGCTCCTACAGTTCATTATAATGCACTGTAACCCAATCACAATAGCTCCAAAATGGAAACCGTGTGATGGGCACTTTGCTGCCTCGTGTGGGTGATTCATCTAAGACATTTCACTTTAAGACTAATGTTGTCTTCAGGAGGAAATGTTTCATCCTGTCAGTATCCTCCTGATAAGTCTGAGCTGCGATAATTAGGCAAAGTGTGGGGTGCAGGAATAACTAGCAGCATGATAACTGAGACTTCCCTCAAACCCGTGTGAGATGTTGAGGAAGTTCCCCTGCTAGATTGTGGTGAGTTACATCATGAGCTTTATGCCATACTTCCTGCATAACGAGGCCTGAAAAAAACATGCGTACAGCAGAATACCTATCATACTCTCTATTGCATGAAGGGTTTCACGTTTATCTCAAGGTCTTGCCTCATTGAAATGTTTGAGATTTTGATGTGAGCCTCTTTCTTTAATTCTAAGAATGGCAAATCTCCTAACACACTTAAAAATAAAGGTTCTTTATTAGCATTTATGGTTCCAAGAGGAACGTTTAACATCCATGAAATCTTTACATTGGAACAAAGGTTCTTTAGATTATTAAAATGTTCTTCACACCCAGAAAAACAAGGGTCAGTTCAGCTTTTAAGAACTGTTCACTGAAAGGTTTTTTGTGAACCAAAAATGGCAATGAAATCCTATTTGGAATGTATTTAAGAATACAGAACTCTTTTAAAAATAAAGGGGTTTTTGTAGCCATGCAATAGAAGACCAATTTTTGGTTCCTCAAAGAACCTTTCAGCGAACAGTTCTTAAAAGAACCATGTTTTTAGTCGGAAGAACATTTTAATAATCTACAAGAAACGTTTGTTGCAATGGAAAGTTTTCTTGGATGTTAAAAGCTGTTCATGGAACCATCACTGCCAATAAGGAATCTTATTTTTTAAGTGTATTGGGTAATAACAATAAATGTAAAATATAATACAAAAGGCTCATGTAGATGATACGGTGATACATGTATTTTTGTAATATAATATGAGACTTTAAGTGTGTTTTTTTATTGAAATCTGACAAACAGCCTAGGTTTCAGAGTTATTTGCAAAAATGTATTGTAGCGCATATCTAAATTTCGTAATGGTCAGCTATTCAGATTTGACGTTATAAGCTGATGAAATTTGATTGGCTGCTGACAGCCATGTTTGTTAGTAATGATATAACATAGTGATAATTTAATATGGATATAGAATAGCTCATTACCATTTGCCAAAGAAGATACATATCGATTTGATTGATCATACAACTGTGGAGGATTTTTTTCAGTTGTAGCACCCCCTGTAGGCAGAATTTGATCCAACTTGGCATACATCCTCAGACTGTCCAGATGTCTATTTATGCCAAATTTCGTGAAGTTTGGACTTTGCATTCGGCAGATAAGACAGTTTGTTATAATGCGCAATGCTAGACCAATTAATTTGATTATATCTTCTCAACGCTTTGATTGTATCTTGATTATTTTTTTGCCCATATCGGCAAAAACATTGCCAAAACATAGATAGTAGTAGGTAGATGGGATTTCTGACCATCCTCTCACTCTCAAAAGTTGTTCCAATCCTGTATTGAGCTTTTCTTCTGTTGAACACAAAAGAAGATATTTTGTAGAATGTTAGTAACCAAAAGTTAATGGTAGCCATTGACTTACATAGTATTTTTTCCCCTCATATTTTGGAAGTCAATGCCTACCGCCAAATGTTTGGTTACCAAGATTTGCTCGGTCACTAGATATCGGACCCCAAGTAGGCAAATTTTTTTTTTTTTCTTTTGCCTGCCAAGCAAAAAATCATAAGTCCGATCTTTCTTATTTTGAGGTATCGTTCGTCACCGTGTGGGATGATTTAAATCGGGAAGTTTAATTCAATGACAAATAAGAGCAGGCTATTCAAAACAGCATCTACACCTGTGAGTCACAGGCTACAGCCCATGAACACACAAAGCAAGGCAGGAAATGAGTGCTTATCAGGCATCGGCTTCTCCTTGTCCATGTAATCAAACTCTTTTGAACATGCAAGACAAAAACTGATCCTAGATCAGTGCTTTTATTGCAAGGCGATTTATTAAATGTAAAGAATTGGCATTATATGTAGGTCAGAACAGAAGGTTACAGGGCTGGACTGTACCGCTAGATATGAGACGAGAATGGAGAAGGCTCTTGTCTTATTTTATTAAGGCCTAGAGCATAACAGAGAAAAAACACTGTCATGTGATGGCTGGCCTCACAGGGATCAGAGACCTTATGAAGATCTGAAAGCTGCTGGTCTATTTTTATTGTCGGCATGTGAAAATGACGATGCAGCTTTGTGATAGCACATTTTATTTTAAGTGTAAACACGCATCTTAAAGCTGACCTGTGTTTTGAGTGGTCTTTTAAGTGGTACTTACTAAACCTTGTTTCACACCGCATGCCAAATCAGCGCACGTATATTTCACCGCTTATATTAGGCGGTTACGGTGTTCACATCACCTGGGTTAGCCGAGTGGTGAAAACAAACCCCTAACCACATTACAATGGCCCACAACACACCAACATGGTGACAAGTTTTGAAAAAAATCTAGTGTAATCTTTTAGGTCAATAACATGATGCATATTTTGTTTGGTCCAAAATGTCAGGGTGATAAAACTGTCCTGATACAATAATAATAAGAATAATAATAATAATAATAATGCTTATTAATAATTTGAAAACTTCCAAATCAAAGTTATGTGTTGCAACCAGCATGTAGAAAAATGCTGGGAAAAAAATATATAAAACAACAATTTATATCTTGTTAGATTAGTAAAATGTCATGTGGTGTGACTCCCCAAAATGTGATTATATTTATGAATCAATAATTCACCATATTTGTAAAAAATACTTTTACCTTGAAAAAATTGATTTTAAAATACATTTAAAAATGTTTTTGAAAATAATGAATTAGATGTGTAGACTCGCATGTATTTAAGATGATAGGAAAATATATTTTTACTTGATGGTTACACCAGATGACATTTTCAAAACCGACATAAATCTATAAAAATCTTTCCTTTTCTTTATCTTGGACCCTTTTTGACCCTTTTTCAATATCACAGGAGACATGCATGTGGCATGGCTCAACTGAAATTGAGTTTAGTCTTAAATGTCACGTTTGCCAGCTTCTTTGTCCAATTACCATCATTCTGGTCTTGCACTGAGACATAACCAACCTTCACACAATTTGACAGCAATGGTTAGTTTGGACTATATAAATATATATAAAATCTTGTGTAAATATGGAATGCTGCTGTTTATAACTGCTTCCCAGAGTGCATATGTTTACATTTTCACAGGTATCTAAATTAAAAGATGTTCAGCCTGTTCAGATTCAAATGCTGTGCCATTGTTCCTCAGCTGTGCA
Organism: Tor tambroides; assembly: GCA_021397915.2. Classification (NCBI taxonomy): domain Eukaryota; kingdom Metazoa; phylum Chordata; class Actinopteri; order Cypriniformes; family Cyprinidae; genus Tor; species Tor tambroides. The sequence continues at coordinate 12,217 of JAFVLL020043549.1, forward strand.
GAATTTCAAATATACCAACGTTTTTTCTGGATTTCAGTAGGAAGGCGACATGTTTCGCCCACTCACATGTCTGCCATATGGACACTACCCTCATTTCCACACATACTACACCACTTCTTTCCTTTCTAAATGGCACTGTTTGATCTGAGAGTGTATGATGTTTACTAGCTGTTTTCATCATTTCCAGCAGTTCTTTCTAACGTTCAGCTAATTGTCGGTACTTGATCTCATCCATTTGAGCTTGTCCATGTTTGTGTTTCTAAAAGTCAGTAGAATGTCTTTTCTGTTTAGCTAAGGGAACTATTTAATAAGACCCTCTGTGATCTTGGCAAAGAGCTTTGGAATGATTTTCATGAGTGTTTTCTCCAAGCGAGTTTTGTGCTTGACACGAACACAAAAGACAAAAAGAACCACAGCACTGTTTTAAAGGTTTCATAATAACGTTACTTAATAGTGTTTGCTAAGGCAAGCATCACTATTACTATTGGTTTTGGTTTTTGCACGGCAAACACAAACACCAGTCACATTTTCTTCAGTGTATGAATGTAGTTCATAATGTTGTTGTTGTTGTTGATATGGCCAAATCGATCAGTGTTGCTGGAGAGTACACTACTTCCTTGTCTTCATTTATTGCACTTCCTGTACACTGCAGGATCAGGAGAGCGATGGCCCAATGTGACATCAATTGTGGCCCAATTCTTGACACTTTCTTGAAATCTCTATCATAAAAAGCTGCTCTTAAACATCAAATGACATGACATTTTTCTTTTTCATGCATTATATATATTGGTTATTCCACTTAATGCCAAAGCAACGATTTTAACTAATAATCTTTCATCAGATTGTAATAACTCTGCCCTCTAAAACAATGTAATCAAGTTATTTAGGCCTATTGTTTAACGATTTGTCATGTAAAAGCCACTTTTCACCATCCAGTCAATTCCTGATGAATAAAATCAAGCTTTATTTTGTTTAATGTCCTCTTTTGCTCAGAAACGTATCACATTGTGGAAGTAAAATTTTGTGAACAAATGCCTTGTTCTCCTGCCATCAACCAAGCATGACCCTTTGACCCAATTCGATCCAGCTTATGTGCAGCGGGAAATGCTACTTACTTTTTCAGAGTTTGCTCATTCAAAGGTTGTCTTTGGTCTCACATAGATGATTGCACTCACACATTATAATGATTGATGGAGAAAAAAAATAATGTGGAGACAAGCATCAATGGCTTTTGTCAGAGAGTTCCTTATTTTGTTACCATGAATAATGGCAGCATGCAAAACCAGCTCCTGTGCTTCAGTATGTTGACAAATCAGTGAACAGGTGCTTTTGAATATGTTTAGCATACTGTAAATTGTTTAATAAACAGTAGTTAAACGTGAAAATTCTGTCATCTTATATTCAGCCGAACCTGTGTGACGTTCTTTCTTCCATGGAACACAAAAGAAGATATTTTGAAGAAAGTTTTTTCCGTACAGCAAAACCTTATGATTTCAAGCTCCATATGACTCTCGTGCAAATTCAGTATCTTCTGAATGGTAGCTTTGTGTGACAAAAAATCTTGCCCTCCGCTGTAGCTCTAAAATCTCTTTTTCTCTGAAGCATAGTCAAAGAAAGCAATGTGTTTGGTTGCACGAAATGTGAAAACTATTTGCTTTTGGTATCAGTGATATAGGCTGCCTGTCTTTAGAAATATATTTCATTGGACTGTCCTGGTTTTAATGCAAGTAAAAAACTTTATAAAGTGCGCTCACTCAGAGACTGGTTTAATAGGATTTTACCAGAAAAGAGTAGATTATTAATTTAAAAAAACTAGTATAATTTTAACTGCTGTATTTTTCTGTTTGCTTGGTTTTTATTTTGAGTTTATGTAACTCTTGTATTATTGCAACTCAGTTTTTATCATGAAGATAGATGCTGACATTGCAATAAAAATAAATATCTACTACTGTCTGTCATCAGATGGTCCATTTTTCCAAACCCATGAGAGTTTCATTAATCCTAGAAACACAGGTTCTGAGAGGTTTCTGTCTCTCCATTGAAAGTCTAACACTTTGACACTTCAAAAAATTCATAAAGACATTGTAAAAGTAATCCATATGAATCTAAAGGTTTAAACCATGTCTTCTGAGATACTGTTGCTGTATATAATATGATGAACAGATTTAATTAAAAAAAAAATGGTGTAGGATTTCATTTGAAACAATTTTCACTCAGAAATGTCTTGTAAATTTCAAAAATAATTACAAAGAAAGCACAAGTAACCCACTGAATTACATGTAAAATTTTGACGTAGAAAGTTTACCTTTATTTTATTTTACTTTACTGGTTATTTATTGTTCAAACCTCATTGGTTCTTGCTCATCGAGTAAACGCATTTGAGCTTCCATTTGATTTCGGTCTGTTCCTCATAAAATATGCTTCAGAAAACCTGTAATATGAGTCATGGATTACTTTCATGTTATTTCTATGGTGTTGTTTTGTCCTTTTTGCAGCTTGACAGCCCCTGCTTTGTTTGTATGGAAAAGAGCAGCATGAACATTCCTCAAAACATCTTCATTTGTGGTTAACAGCATTTGGAATCACATAAGTATAGGGAAATTTGAACAAACCCTTTAAAACGTGTTTTGAAAGAGTTCCCATTTTGTCATTGCTGGTAGACAGTCATATCCAGCTCATTTTTCCCAAGTTCGTCCTACAGTCTCTGCTCAGGTGAGGTGTTCATCTTGTAATGGAACGTCATGCTTTCCATCCATCCCGAGGATTACAGCAAGAGATGTTGTTGACATCTAGCAAAATCCCCGGCTTCCTGCCATTCATCATTTTCCTCTCGTATGTTCACCCTCACAGAGCCTCCCTCCCTCCCGTGGGCCGGTGTGGTATCTCAATGATAGTCCCTCCCATTTAAGTGTGTTTCGCCTTTTTGTTTAGGAAAACTAAACAACAATCGTGTGACTACGTTTCGGCATTTGTAGATTCAGGTGAAAGGTGAAGCACTTTACATTATCTAAACAGCTGATGTATGTGGACGAGTGTATTGCCTTTATGAGGGTTAGCAGAGCTGTTTAATATATTATGAGGTGAATAAATAGCGATGAAATCTATCAGCTGTTCTCATTCAGTGTTAATGTTGGAACATTTATGAAAGTAATGCATTGTCACCTAGTGTCAAGGTTTAAGGCATTAACGCTTCTCTGCAGTTCAAATTACACAGGTTTCCCACAGAAGTGCATTTATTTAACAGTTCGTTCAACAGTTAAAAGCCACTCAAAGCACAGAGAGAGAAGAGCTTCTATTTCCGTCTGTGCTATGCTGTGTTATGAGACGAATGGCGTTTTTCCACTGGTGGTGAGAAACCATCATTGCGTGCCTGTGTCATTTTGGCTATAGGCTATAGGGCTCATTTATAAAACATTTTTATGCCAGCCATTTGTAAAACCATTCTTGAGCAAATTTTCATGTTAAATTCATAACAGCAAATTATAAAAAAATGCATTTGTGAACAATTTAGAAATACTACTTGCATACTGAATACTGAACAGTGTATACTGCCTACTAGGATTTAAAACTAGCGTGCAATATTTAGAAAGATAAACAATTCAAACTCATTGAATTGAAGTGAATGGGTGCCGTCAGAATGAGAGTCAAAACAGCTGATAAAAGCACCACAGTAATCCACACCACTCCAGTCCATCCATTAATGTCTTGTAATGTCATGTCATTCATGTCATTCTGACGGCACCCATTCACTGCAGAGGATCCATTGGTGAGTAAGTGATATAATGCTGAATTCTCCATATTCTCCAAATATGTTCCCAACTTGTCTACATCTTGGATGGCCTGATGATGACTACATTTTCAGCAAATTTTCATTTTTGGGTGAACTATTCTTTTACCTCTTGGCAACCTGATCAAATGTTGTGTCAATGAATAGATTTTTAACATTATGGTTGATTTTACAGTTTAATTCGTCACTTTGGAAATGGAAGGTCAAGTTGAGTGCATTGCATTGTGGGATACAATATTCCATTCAGTGTGATCTGTTGTATACTGCACATTTTAGCAAATGTAGTACATTAAGTATTCTATGCATACAAAATATACATACTGCAGAAATACTACAGTATGTGTAGTATGATAGATTGGTAGTGTGCTATTCCGTATATAGTAAAAGTTGTTTCTTCTAACTGGAGGGATGCTTGGGAATGAATCAGTGGTGAAGTATGTGGCAAACACAGCCCAGAGCAAATTACAGGGACTAGATTTAGAGGGGTTGACCACGCCAGACACACCCCTGTCTCCCCCAGCGCAAATCCCTACCAGTCTGCCAAACTCAGGCACAACAGATGCCGTTTGGTTAACCAGAGCATCATGTCTGAAGCCTCAAACAGGTTTGCCCAATTCGATGAGCTTTCCACTGATGTTTTAGGCTTGTAAAACTCACATCAAATGTCATATGCCCATGTGTTCTATTATTATGCCAATATCCCATTATTCACAAGCATCCAGTATGAAAAAAGAAAGCATGCATTGTCAAAACATGACTCAGCCTGTTGAAAAATCTCAGTAGCAGAGGATGGCGCGCTCATTTTTTCCAAACGCTGAGCTCCCTTAAATGATGGTGGGAAAATCCCAAATGCCTAGTTTTTCTCCATTTTTGGCAGCACTCTAGAGCTACTGCCCCTTCTTTTGCTCTCGCCAAGAGTATTCTTTCAAATATCCTTCCAAAAACACTTTGCTGACACCACTGAATTTTCTCTGACAAAACAGCAGAGCAATTGACACGACATTATTGGGTGTCGACTTGACTGAAGAGCCCAGTAAGATGGCAATGATTTTTTTTCTTCATAACCTGAACACAAAACAAACCATTTCAAATTCAAATTTAAACAAACAAGCATCATAGGTAAATGGTGTTTTTTTTTTTTAAATAAATCTATTAATTTATTCAAAAATATATTATAAATACAATGCCATATTTGTTTTAATAATATACGGTTCTGTCTCCCAACTACCATCACACCAAGAGACCTCTCCCCTCCGTCACCCATTTTCCTGTGACCGTTTCATTTTGTGTTGGGTTAATTCTGTGAAGAATGCCACAGTCATATGACTAGAAAATCCTGTTATTTCTTTTACACTTCATACTCCATCATCAGTTCCCACAAACAGTTTTTTTTAATACTGTAAAATCAGTTTGTATTGCCAGAGTCCATCTGTATTTGTATATTTTGTAATACCTGCAAAGTCAGACCTTGAAGGTATTATGAAAAACTTCTCACTGCTACTTCATCATTGATCCTGTAGAGTAAATTCGCCAGCGTTTTTTTGCTATTTCAGCAGATGCCATTCTTCTTTGTCAGCAGTTATGAGCTTGCAGGCCTTCTGTTGGCCCAGTTGTGGAAGTATTTCAAAACTAAGTCGATTTTTACATTTTCTGGAGAACATTTGAGTTTCATAGACTTGCAGAACTCATTGGCCTGATACAAAGGTGTTGCCAGTGTAACTACCCTGTTCTAAATGGTATTAAGTTTGTTATTATGCAGTTGCTAGGGTGTTCTGGGTAATTTCTAGTTGGTTTCCTCCTGACACAAGTCAAAAGATCTCATCCCTAAGTCTCTACGATATTCTGGTCTCTAGATACGACTTTGAATCCTTTTTTTTAACAATTTATCAACCGCCAGGTGAAAATCATAAATGTCCATGAATCGTAATCATAAATTTGCTTTGTTTTGAAGCATTATTCATATCTATAGTAGTGTTGTCAAAAGCACCGACCACGATACCAGTCGGTACTGAAATTTTAAAAACGCCCATTTCCCGCTAACATTTGAGTGCTGTTGAGTGGATTCTTTAGCACAGCTGATTGGAACTCAAATGTTAGCAGGAAATGGACATTTTTAAAATTTCAGTACCGACTGGTATCTTTATGCTTTGGTATGTATGTATATATATATATATATATATATATATATGTATGTATATGTATATCTCATTGTATGTGTACAATTTGTTCAGCGTAAAGTTCACCATTAGCACATGCAAACAGATTTTCCACATACTCTGTACACTCAGCTCGCACAGGAGCCTTGAATGTTTTTGTAGTAATTTGTTTGTCCACAAGGTGGCAACACTGGCCCGGACTGTTGTTTCAAAGTCGAACAACAAAGGACACTGAACAACAACTACTGGAGACACAACAACAACAACAGATGTTCACGCTGACAAGTACATGCAAGGTAGCTAAAGGCCCGGGTATACTTCACTTTCTGCTTTCTGTTTAGTCTCGTGCACTCGTCAATGTATACTCAACCGCAGATGAGTGCGGATGGACGAGCTCAAACATGCGCAGTACCACCTAATTGGCTCGTTCCGTCTCAACATTAACCTCACGT
>JAFVLL020043550.1:0-12500 GCA_021397915.2 Tor tambroides
TTTTTTTTTTTTTTTTGGCTCTCCTCTTACGAATTTTGTCCAAAATTGGCTCTGATTATCTTTGGACCAAGCTGCACAGACAAGAATGAACATTTTTGATATTTGTTACCGTTTCCAAGAAACCCTTTGTGTTTCTTGACCTGTGCTGTGTTAGCTTAGCTGAACCATTTGTCCTTTTTTCTAATGTGGCTCCTTGGTCATTATCCACAAAATTGCTGCATGCAGCTGTGTTTCCTTTTATAATTTGATGCTTGATTTCAGATCTATGGTTGCTGTTTCAGATTTGACAATGACTTCGAAAAGCATCCCAAACCCTGGCCAGTTCTTCAACGCTCAGCTGAATCCGGCGCAGAAAGAGGCGGTCAAGCAAATCCTGAGTGGAGAATGCCGTCCTGCACCTTACGTTCTGTTTGGGCCTCCTGGCACCGGAAAAACCATCACCCTCATAGAGGCCGTTCTGCAGGTAGTCCACGATTCACTGCAGATTGTGCTTGAGGCTGGAAAAAAAATTGCCTCTTTATTAGAACACATGCAAACCAAAATTACATGTACTTTTTTTTCAATTGATTCGTTCAAACGGCCGATTCATTCAGGAATGAAGCAAGTGACTGTCTTTATGAATGGTAATCATGAATCACTGACTCACTAGATTCGTTCAAAAACACACTTTCATTCATGAACGAAACACCGCTGTGTTTGCTTTTAGAGATGCGCAGCGGCTCAGCTTTTACTTTATTTGGAAGTATTTTCGTTGATGATATAGAGCAGCGGTTCCAAACTCCAGTCCGCGCGCCCCCCGCTCCGCATATTTTGCGTGTCTCTCTTAGTTAACACACCTGATTCAGGTAACCAGCTCGTTAGAAGAGAGCTACGTGCGTTAACTGTGTTCCGATTGATATGATCCCTACACAGTGTCTTTGCTCCCTACTCCCTGAGCGGGGAAATCCGTTGAAGTTTACTTCACTTTGGAACATTCACTCAAGGATTCTGTCTTCACACACAGACCAAACTTACTAGAGAAGTGTGAAGTGACACACCTCTTTAAATAAATACTATTTAAATTAACGTCTCGCACACTTTATTGCCCTTCGTATGTAACACATATGCTCGCTTCGAACTGGAATCATGGCAGAATATCTGGTGATGTGCCCTGCGAAGTGGACATACGGTCGAATAGAACAAATGTCTGAAGCGATAAGAGATACATACGAAATATGCAAAGCGGGGGAAGCTGATGTAGCCTGTTGTAGTAATGTTGTCTCTGGTCTGTGAGCGTATGTGCGTTCAGGGGGCTTGTCTTTGGACGGCGATTGCAGGGAGGGTGGGACGTTCGCTTTCAGTGCTATCAGGCTAAAGTTAGCATTTTCAGAGATCTTCTACTGCACATTTAAATAGTAATAAATGGATTATAACTACTGCATTAATATAATTTAATACCATAAAATCTCCTAAAAATACAAAATATTAAACAAAAAACATTACTGAACTAAAAGTACATTTGTTTTTTTTGTTTTTTTTGTTTGTTTTTTCCAGATTAAAAAAAATAAATTCTTTTTTTTTTTTTGACTGAGGAGCACCATAGGGTTTTAAAGAGATTCATAATAGTGTGCTGATATTACTTCTGATTCCAGTTACCAAGACAGGTAGCTGAGAATAGACAATGCAAGCTGCAAACATGAACTCTTGCATCACTTCTCAATTAAATATTTGCATACAGCCCGCAAACATTTTGAACACCCAAGCCACTCAGTTAAAATGTTAGAATGCAGTTGTATTGATAACAAAATGATCAAAACATCTGCTGATTCAGAGACACTGAGCAAAAACAAATAAAAATTACACCAGTGAAGAGAAAAGCTCCTGCAGCGTTTGAGACGCACATAAAAACACTTGATCTGATGAATGACAGTCATGCATTCAGTGTGTAAATGCACTTTGGGGCTATTGTACGTTATTTGTAGATGTGGATTATGATGTGCATTTGTTATTTTGCATTCCTCATGACAATAAATGGGTGGAGGTTAAATGAAAGTAGGAGAATTTCTAATCTGAGCACTGTTTGTGCTGTAAATGTGACCTGTGCTGGCAAAATGAGTCACAATGAGCAAATTTTCAAAAATGGGTTATTTTCTCATTCTCCATTATAAGACATTCTAAATGCTATATGCTTTGTTGGAATCAGACGAAAAATGATTGAGCTACAGCTGTTTGAAGTCGACAGAGTCAGCAAAGTCTATTCTGAGAAAAACTGATTTAAAGTAGGGCTGGGCCTAAAAAAAAATCCCCGATTTTATTTTATTTATTTTTTTTCACAAAAAATCCGATTTATGATTTAAATCAATTTTTTTTTTTTTTTTTTTTTTTTCCCCTACGTAAAATCAATCTGCAGATGATTGTTCAAAACAAATTTTAACTTTTTGTTTTGATTTTCCCTTCTGGGATTTGATCTGGATTTCCCCCTTGAGGTTAAAGTGCAATCAGAAACAACAAGCCAAAAAGACAAGACGGCAAGCCCTGCCTGTAAACCGTGAAAATGTAACATAACATAAAACAAAATTATGTGAGCCTTTTTGTCCGAATCATGAATCCGTATTCAGAAAGGCACGGAAAACAAATAACGATTGCTAACGGTTGCCTGTTACAGTTACATTACATTACATAAAATTTCACTTGCCACATAAACAGAATAAGGAGAGATGACTGAGGACCATGACGAATGATTTGCAGATCCTGAGCACCACGACAAACATCTGATCTTGTAAAATGTGTGGTAAGTACTGCCGCTCCATAGTATAAACTAGGGCTGGGCGGTATGAAGGTATATATCGTTACCGCGGAATGAAATGTGTACCGTAAAAGAATTTTTTTATTCCGTGTATACCGCGAAATGTAAATAAGTGGGCGTGGCCAACTCACGTGCAGCACGCGTGAGGCTGAGACTGGTCAAACCGTTGAATGCAAGACTGAAGGATACGCTGGGAGGTTGTAAAAACATGGAAAAGGAGAAACGAACAGACGAGGATGGCTCAAAAGAAAATCCTGAGCAGGAGGAGGAACTCGTCATTAACTCTTTCCCCGCCATTGACGAGTTTTTACGGCAATCCGTGTTCTAGGTATATTGCGGTAAGGAAAGCACTAGCGCATGTCCTGAATGAGTTACGGGACTTCCGGGTCGTACGGGTCCGAATACAAGACGATCGACATTAATGGAAGGATCAGAGAACATGTAGATCATGTTTTGACCATTTTGAATCTGATGAAGTAGTCAGTGAGAGAGATGCCTGTACAGACACAGAAACATCTCTAGTTGTGTATGGACCGATAACCCGTCAATCTGAATGTGTGTGTGTGTGTGTGTGTGTGTGTGTGTGTGTGTGATGTTCTCTCTCTCTCTCTCTCTCTCTCTCTATATATGTGTATGTGTGTGTGTGTGTATGTACAGTATGTATATGTATGGATGTATGGATGTAGCCTATATGTGTGTGTTTGTGTGTATAAACGTGTGTGTGTGTGTGTGTCTGTCTGTTCTGTTTATTGAATGCAATTTCAGTTATTCATATAATAATTTACAGGTGAAAGAATTTGACATTTGAATGTATTTTGCTTGAAAATGCACTACTTTTTTAAAATGCATTTTTCTCAGGTTTTGGCCAAAATGTTGTATTTCTGATGAAACCTATGTGCATTCAAGGGGTGATAAAACATGAACACATGAAGATAGAATAAAATAGTTTTTTTAAATTAAAATCAGAGGCTTGGTTCTTTATTTTGATATATAATATGTTCATATATTCATAGCAGAAAATATTCTGAGGGCCGTCAAATTTAGGTGAAAATCATCAAAAATGCTGGCGGTGGCTGGCAACTTTTTTAAAAAAACGCTGGCGGGGAAAGAGTTAAAAGAGGTGCAACATCTGTTGTGTGGACTTGGTTCGGTTTTGCAAAATCTGACAACGAGCAGAAAAAGGTGATTTGCAAACTGTGTCATGCTAATGTACTCACTAGCAGCGGCATTTATATTTTCACATTTAAGTTTTCTTTTCCTGTTATTTACTTGAGATATATTTTATATCTGTGAGATGTTACTTGAGAAAAGTTTACAATAATAAGTTCTGTCCACATCGTTTCGTGAAATGTGACATACAGTGGAATTGTTGTTCATATAAAGTCATATTTTGTTTACCATATTTATAAGGTTAAAAATAAAATACAAAATAATCAGCCTAAGATCAAGTCCTTTTCTTTTCTTAAATATTCAAGCTTATTATATAAAGCCCTTTTGTACATTTTCTGGAATAACTACCTATATAAAAAACTATATCGTGAAAGATATCGTTACCGTGAAATAAAATTTCTCATACCGTGAAATAAAATTTTGGTCATACCGCCCAGCCCTAGTATAAACAGAGTAGGTGCGATTGCGAATCTCGAAAGTGAAACTAAAAAGCGATCATGCATTCAAAAGCAGTTTCAATGCCAGTTTTGAGAGTCCATTCAGAACTACGGAAGCCCAGAGGAGAGCGTCGGCGGATGTTAAAGAGAAAACCGATTTTCATTCAAACAAGTCGACGTAAACTACACATTCGAGTTAAACCGATAAAATCGATTTATCGCCCAGCCCTAATTTAAAGTTTTCTGAAGATTCCTAAGCAAAATCACCTAGCAATGTTGCATCTTTTCCTCCAAATCTTTTCTTAATATTAATTACTGTATTAATAATCACAATATACCCATTTTTTATTTTATCTTTATTAAAAATAAGAACAGATGCAAAAATAGAACAAATAAGAAACATAGTGCATTACTTTTTTCATTTTACATCTAAACGGCATTCAAGTAAGAAAACATCAAATGCAAAAATCACTTTAGTGTGTTCATTACAAATAAATTGATTATTAAAACTACAAAAGCAGTTCAATCAAGAGCAGTGATCTTTTTTCTTTTATTGTTAGATTAACTTTGCGACAGACTGCCTATGTATTAAGTTCTACTGTACCGCACGGATCTAATATAATGTTACACATCAGATTTTTTTCCCCATCAGTTCCTCAAACATTCACTTAAGACACAACAGATTATGTTTGCGTGAATAGCCTACTTAAATACTGTAATTCTGTGCACATAGTAGGCTGTGTGTATATTTATTGTGATCGTGCCGGAAACACCTTTATGTGCTCGATTCCATATGTGTGTCAGCAGGAGAGGCGAGTGGAGAAGGTACTCCTCTCAGAAAACGTACAAATAAAGATAATTTTAGATGTTTAATTACTATTTGGAGCATTGGGATCGCTAGACGAGGACTTAATGAACCAATTTTTCTGAAAACCTCAAATTTGACCAAAATCGAATTATTATTTTTTTTTTATTATTATTATTTTTTTTTGGTGTCTGTAGTTCAAAATTATCCCATGTGCATTCACACTCATTTTGCAGCACGAGTCACAAATGGTGTGTGTTGCTCAGGACTGTTCCTGAGTTTGCTGCAGTGAGTGAGCTGAGGTCAGATGGTGAATGTGTGTTAACTTTGTCCATCTGTCTGTCTGCGCAGGTGCATCACCGTATCCCCTGCAGTCGAGTGCTGGTGTGCACGCCCTCCAACAGCGCGGCTGACCTCGTCTGCATGCGTCTGCACCAGAGCGGATTCCTGCACGCCGCCAGCCTGGCTCGAGTCAACGCCACCTGCAGGCCAGAAGAGGTGCTGCGCTCTGTGCAATCAATGATTTAAAGAGGGAGAGTTCACCCTTCCAAACCCATAACATCTGCTCATCATAGAAAGCTGTTCTATTTTGTCACAAGACATAGGGCAAATTCCAAACGGAAGTGAGCATCCCTATGCCCTACTCCCTTCGAAGAGCAGAGCCCTTTAAAGTGTGTTCTTTTAAGGGTGTAGGGCATTACTATCACGTATAAGCGTTTGGAACTCCCTTGGTGAAGGGAATGACTGACCAAACGTTACCATGGTAACGCTCCATCAGTTGTTGCAAATAAATATTTCTGTCTCATTATTATTATTCATTTAAATATAGTATAACTGTGTCTTATGTACTTTTAAACTTTTTCAAGCTAAACATGCTTAAACTTTCTTACACTACTGTCTTACAGTATATCATATTACTGACGAAAAATATTTAGTATTCTGTTAAAATAGACACAGTTAATCAGCCTATTGTTCTTGCGTTTATATGTGAAGTCGAAATCAACCCCAACCTTGCTTTAAAATGCATCGCAAGAGCTCCTAACTGAAGATCACAAACGGAAATCACTTCCGTGAAGTGACTATCGCATGTTCTCCTCACTAACGGACTTCTTCATTTTGCTTATGGGTTTGGAATGACATGAGGTTGGGTAAATGATTCATTTTTGGGTGAACTATCACTTTTTAATGTGTATTTCTTTCTATTTCCTGTCTGCTAACTCTACACTAGTTCAACAGCCCAAAGAAATCACTGCCTTTCTAACTTTTAATAAAAACATTATATGATGCATACTAGATCATTTGCTAATGTTCATTCAAAGAGTTCTACATATTGTCTGTATCTTTTCCACAGACGTCCCCTGTATGGACCCCTAATTTAAAAACCCTGGTTTTAGATAGGTTTAACTCCAGGAACAGGCACTTGACGTAAAGCATTTTGAATTGTGATGAATGATCATATGTTGTGTTCTGCAGTCTATGCCGGAGGAGTTGCGTCAGTACGCCAGAGCTGGAGAAGATATTCGGCACGCCAGTTTTCATCGTATCGTTGTTTCCACTTGTTCCAGTGCTGGGATGTTTTATCAGATCGGTCTACGGTGAGACACAGCAGCGTTAGCTTTCATTACATCTGTACTTAAATACACTAGCAGTCAAACGTTTCTGAACAGTAAGATTTTTAATGTTTTTTAAAGAAGCCTCTTCTGCTCACCAAGCCTGCATTTATTTGATCCGAAGTACAGCAAAAACAGTACAATTTTGAAATATTTTTATGATTTAAAATAACTGTTTTCTATTTGAATATCTGTTCAAATATAATTGATTTCTGTGATCAAAGCTGAATTGAATGAACATCAGTAACATGTTAATGGTGTGCTGTCTCTCCTGTTTGAAGCTAAGGCTGTGTTTTGTCTCTCTTCAGTGTTGGTCATTTTACTCATGTGTTTGTGGATGAGGCCGGTCAGGCCACTGAACCCGAGACGCTGATTCCTCTGAGTTTACTGTCTGAGACCAGCGGACAGGTGAGACTGAACAGGGTTTGTGTAGAAACACGTGTTACTGCAGATCCAGACCTGCCAACCTGTACGTATTTTGCGTAGCGGCTACGCATTTTGACCTCAAAGTTACGTTGGTACGTTTTGTCACTCTAAACTGCAAAAACCTGGAGACGCCTCTGTCCACACAGCACTCAAATCAAGCAACAGAAAAAGATGAAGAGTTCTTGAGACTTACATAAAACAAGATAAAAGTGCACGCTGAGATGAGGAAACTCTTCCCTCTTATAATGTGCATCTGAAAAAGCGACACGCCAAACATCTTCCCTTCTAATGACTTGTGATGAGAAGTGTTTCTAAACCAGCTGTTCATAACATACTAAACGACGAGTCAAATGTTAACTTTTGTCCTGATCTGATGTGGCTTCTCATCACAGAAATATATCCAATACTGTAATAACTTATAAGCAATGGCTTATAAGTATACTTAATTATTTAAAATACCCGAGGTGTTTTTAAGAACACAGATAAACATTGTTGCAGTAGAGTGTTCATTATCTTAATTTTCTCTTTGAGTGTCATCATTCAAAGCATTTCTATCTTTTATTCAGTTACAGCCTTAGCTGGATGTCTTTGGCAATATTAGGGATTTCCTAGAGAGTCATGAGCTCTGCTTCTGTTGCTTATGTAATGCATATGTGGATTTTCTGCGCGAGGCCGCCCTCAGGCGTCTAGTATGAATGAAACAGACATTACACGTGTTTATAGCGCTCAATAATGGCCAATCCATAAAAATAATACTTTACTACTACACTACTCAAAAAATTTGAAGTTGACACATGATAATCTGTTTTTATACAGTATACAGAAGTGTACTGGACTTTTAATTAAAGTATCCACCTTATTCTTCCCGTAAAAATGGGCATTGGTAAATTTTATGGGTCATGCCTTCCGGTCTCATTCGCTTCCAGCTATTTTTGGCTGTACAGAACCGCTCGTTTTGCTGCTTGATATTGCGAATTGGTGTGTTTTACCGTATTATTTTAGTGTATTGTCTACACACTAGTTTATAGTGGAAACAGTTTTACCTTTTACTGCATGTTGTTGTTGTTGTTCTTCTCATTATTTCCCTATAGCGGCTAATGAACCGGAAGTCTCGCCCATAAGCTTATGTCCGCATTTAGGAATAAGGTGGATACTGGAGTTTTTTTGTTTTTGTTTTTTGTTTTTAAATGGCATTTAAAAATAGCAAAAAAGAACTAAACTGTAAACTGCAGTTAAAAAACCGAGGCATGTATTGAACCGTGGGTTAACTGTTGTTGCATCCCTACTGTTTACTCTAAAATATTGAATAACAGGAATCACAAACACCCCCCCGGCCACACTGATGGTACTCAAAAATATTTTCCAAGGTTGACAGGTCTGCAGACGGGTTCACTAGCCTCTCTCCTCTGGTGTTATGCCACAGATCGTGCTGGCCGGTGACCCGAAGCAGCTGGGGCCGGTGGTGAAGTCCAAGCTGGCTGCTGTGTTTGGACTGGGCGTTTCTCTTCTGGAGAGACTGATGGGAACTCCACTCTACAGCTGCAGCGACAGAGGATACAACCCCCTGCTGGTCAGGAGACTGCGCTAACTATTGACTATTCAGAGATAAATTCAGCTTTATGTGCAGGATGGCTGACATGCTGTCAGTTACCAAAGCAAATCATTTGATCTACAGAAATTAGGGCTGGTAATTTAACACGTTAATTAGATTCATTAATTACGGTGAAAAATAACAGGTTAAAATTAACGCATTTAACGCACTTGCCCTGCCCCAGACCTGTGTGGGTCATCTGACATTTCATACAGCTGACTGATGACAAACATGAGGCAGAGCAACAACTCACTGCGTGATGAGCCTAGAAAACATAGATAGAATATCACTAAAATTCAAGATATGGGGCAAAAATGCCCCTGTTTGATCATATAGTTAAGCAGTATCACACGAGCAATAGGCTGAGTGCAATATCACATGAGTGCAAATGTGATACTGATATTATACAACAGTTCAGTAAGTAAGAAGTTAATAGTGTGTTATTTTAGACACAATGTTGTCTGTTTTGCTCACTTGCTTGCTTTGATGTCACACACCAGTCGGTCTGATGGTGGTGATCCGATTCGAGTCGAACAAGCCTAATGATTCAATGAACCATTCATAATGAATCATTTACTTCACTCCTGAATGAATCAGCCATTTGAAGGAATCAAATTAATGAATAATTGACTCAATGACTTAATCATTAAGACTTTTACCCCCACCTACTGTCAGCTTTAGTTTATTACTTAGAGTATCATTTCATTAAAGAAATAATTTCATATTTCCATAGCAATAATAATAAAATTAATAAAATAAAAGTATAGTTCACCCACCCAAAAATGACAATCGTGTCGTCATTTACTCACGCTCAAGATCCAAAAGAGTATATGTAATAAATTTTACCAAACAAAATATTTCTTGCTGAAGCTACTTTTTGTAATGTCTGTTTGACGCTTTACACAACAATGACTTTAAATGATCTTTTGGGAGTACTTTCTCAGCCAAATTTGATGTGTGATTAATTAATCGCCACACCATGTAATTAGATTAAAAATTTTAATCGCTTACCAGCCCTAACAGAAATTGATCTATTTTTGTTGAAAACTCAGATTTTCTCAGGATTCTTTGAATAGAAAGATTAAAAGAACAGCTTCTTTTTTTTTTTTTTTTTTTTTTTTTTTGGTAAAGCCATTGACATGGTTACATTTGATTTGTTGCTTTTGATCAATTTAATGCATCCTTGCCAAATAAAAGTACTCACTACTTTAAAAAAAAAAAAAAGAAATTTGAGACATACACAAAACATTAAATCTGATGCATGAGTATTAATTATTTTTTGGCATGCTATGGTGAGCGACAGATGTTGTGATTGAACTTAACTAAAGTACTCATTTAATTAGTTATTTGTTTTGTTTTTTTTAGTTTTTAATTTTGTATTTCTTTATAAAAGTACATATTTTTTGAGTAAAGCTCTGTATAAGGTAGTCACAAGGAGAATCACACCATGGCAGAGTTGACTATAGTGTTGTTAAAAACTGATATTGATATTCCACCGGTGCAAAGTCAGCAAATGGAAAGTGTTTAAGTGCAAAAATAAAGCAGCTGTTTTATTTTGAAATGGTTTATGTTCTATACTAATTCCAGTATTAAAATAATCACCGTCTCCTCTCAATCAGTTGGCAGCTGGAGATTCTTGTCCTCCAGAAGCTCCAACAGGAACCTTTGACACATCATAATTTAAAATGAAATCAATAAAAACATTTGAGGGAGAATCATAGTGTATTTGCACGTTAAAGTGGCACAGATTTCCTCAATTAGGTGAATTTAACTTGCCATCATTGCAGCTCACCCACTCCACCAAACCTGGAAAACCCAATTTAATAATGATTCTTATGATCCACATTCCTGACTCTCTCACCAAACCTGCCTTTTCTTGAATAATGTATTTTTCCTTGTTGTTTTGTAGGTGACGAAGCTGGTGTATAACTACCGCTCTCACGAGGCTCTGCTGGAGCTGCCGTCGCGTCTGTTTTACTCCGGAGAGCTGTGTGTTCGCTCTCAGAGGGCCGTGGTGGACGCGCTCTGCCACTGGAACAGGCTTCCCACTAAGGGCTTCCCCTTTATATTTCACGGTATCCGGGTGAGTAGAGAGACTCATGCGTGTGTTTTGTGTAGAGGTCGACCGATTGAGTGGTTTTGCAGATTAAAGGGTTACTCCACCCCAAAATGAATATTTTGTCATTAATCACTTACCCCCATGTCGTTCCAAACCCGTAAAAGCTTTGGATATTTTGGATGAAAACCGGGAGGCTTGTGACTGTCCCATTGACCGCCAAGAAAATTACACTGTCAAGGCCCAGAAAAGTGTGAAAGACATCATCATAATAGTCCACGTGGCATCAGTGGTTCAACCGTAACGTTATGAAGCGACGAGAATACATTTTGTACGCAAAGAAAAAAAAAAAAAAATGGACGCAAAATGCATATGCTGTTCTGTATCAGCCGCACCACACAGATGTGCTGTTTTCGTTCAAATCAAAGCGT
The DNA here is from genome assembly GCA_021397915.2 of Tor tambroides. Lineage (NCBI taxonomy): Eukaryota > Metazoa > Chordata > Actinopteri > Cypriniformes > Cyprinidae > Tor > Tor tambroides. Next base: position 11,312 of record JAFVLL020043550.1, read on the forward strand.
AAATACACGTAGAGAGTGTATCCGTGCGACGCGGCGGACACAGAAAAGCGTATGCTGTTTGCGTCCAGCGGATATTCTCCAAAATGGTGCTACGGTGATGCAGAGGAGACAAATTGTTGAATAAAGTTCTTAATAATTTTTTTTTTTCTTTGTGTACAAAAAGTATTCTCGTAGCTTTGTAAAATTCAGATTGAACCACTGATGGCAGATGGACTATTTTGACGATATCTTTCATATTTTTCTGGGCCTTGACAGTGTTAATTACTGGGCAGTCAATGGGACAGTCACAAGCCTCCTGGTTTTCATCCAGAATATCTTAATTTGTGTTCAGAAGACGAATGAAGCTTTTACGGGTTTGGAACAACATGGGGGTAAGTGATTAATGACAAAATATTCATTTTGGGGTGGAGTATTCTTTTAATCAGCACTGATAGTTGATTGCTGGAACTATCGGCTATTTGTCTCAAATCCATGTCGATGGTTTTCTGGGTCGTGTCAGTTACTGCAGCGGCTGAGAAGGGTCCGCTGTCATTATACAGCATGAGAGCGGCTTCTAGAGGCAGAAATCACTGACAGCATGTATTGTTTGCACTGCACAGAGCGGGAAACTTCAGATACGCATTTAAAAACAGCCGACCGAAAATACTTTTGTGCCATTCACACAGTTTTCCATTAAATTGCATTATATTTGCCTCAAATCATTGTTAATGTACATAATGACTTCACTCGGAGCTATAAATTATGTATTGTGCATTTTTCAGCAAAACGTTTGTCTTTCTGTGGCTCTAATAAAGTCTGTATGCTTCATATAGAGAGCTGTAAGATGCTTTCTCTGTCCGTTTGCTCTGTTTTTTTTAAACACCAAACTCATTCTTGAAGTAGACTTGTGTCCGTTTGGTGATTAAACAAACTGTTTTAGACCGCTGCTTGAATTGAATGCGACACATCACACAAAGCAGATGTGTCGCATTCAATTCAAGCAGTGGTCTAAAACAGTATAGAAGCAAATAAAGTGTGAGAGTATGCATATAATATCCATATGTATGTAATTTTAATGCTATGGCCTTGTGTAGATATTAAAGATGGCCATCTTTAAGCATGAGTGTTGAAATGGTAACAGTTTACAATGAGTTCATTTGTAACATTAATGAAAGCTGCAGAAGTATTGTTACTTGTTAGAGCATGTTCA
>JAFVLL020043550.1:15000-43520 GCA_021397915.2 Tor tambroides
TGAGCAAAACAAGAGCTATAATACAGATGATGTTTCAATCTGTTCAGGGTTTGCATACAAACTAAAACACTCATGTGAAGCGTCAGCTGCATTATAATGAGTGTTTGGAGAGCTCAGATGGAGATAGATGAGAGGTGCTTAGATTCAGCTTTCCTCTGATGAACAGGGTTCCTGCGTGGTTTGGAAAAGTATGGAAAAGAGAAAGCAGAGTATGGAAAAATATTTGCATTTCCAAAATTATGCCCCTATTTAGGTTTTTTTTTTTTTTTTTTTTTTTTTTTAAAAGATAGAAAATTAAGAATTTAATAAATTTATCATACAAGAATATGCTCTTTTTCATTATGCAAAATGCAGGTTATAAGCATTTTGGGTTTCTTCTCTTGATATAGCAGCGTATTACATAGTCTCAAGGACCTTTGCAAAAATAAAAAATATACAGACTTTTATGTGCGCATGAGAAACCTTTAAACTTTGCATAAAGGACAATGCACACTGAGCCGCTTCTACCTTAAAGGCCTTGAAATATGTCATACTGCCATAACAAATGTAAATTTAAAAAAAAAATTTTTACAGTACTGATCTTATTTATAAACCCTTGAACTTTGGCAGATAAGAGAATGCACACAGCTGTATTATAGCATCAGCCCAGTCCGTGTCATGGTTTCTCTGCCGCCACGGAGGATGCATTAAATTGGACATTAGGCCTTGATATTAGTACTGCTATAAGGACAGCCAAATTTTGAGCAAGTAGATCTCAATTAGTTCATGTGCATCCATGCTCTCATTTTATTCATAATAAGATGGCAGTGTTGCACAAAAGAAATGGGTTATATAAAACTAGAAATTGTAATGCATAAGCATGCAAAAAATTCCCATGTGAATAGTTTCTTGTGTGCATGCAAATGTCTGTAGTTTTTATTATTTTTATTTTAGGGGCTCTGTATGTTGTCACTTTGAGAAAATCAATGAAAAAATAAAAATAATTACATATGACTGTGCTATATACCAAATATAACACTGAAAATAATGCTATTTGTGTTAGATATGGTCTGAAAATCTGCTGAGAATTTTTGAAATTTGAGTCTGAAAAAGTATGGAATTTTGAAATGGAAAATGTGTAGGAACCCTGGATGAATAAACATTTTTTAAATTGTAGGTTCGGTCCAACGAGTCCTTGCTGGATGAAGAACTGCAAAGCATTCTGGGATTCCTCTCCAACCCAAAGCGTTTCAACGTTGCCATCACACGAGCCAAAGCGCTGCTCATTGTGATCGGAAACCCACACGTTTTAATCAAGGTGAGATTTAAAGCCCTCTCTAATTGATTTTATTTTATTGCTCTATGATTGCTTAAAATGTTTTGAAATATAACATTAAAAAATAATAATTCCAAGGAGGTGATTTGGAGCCTGTTCTCCATCTGTTTGTCATAATGTGGATGTGTTTGTGTCGTAACAGGACCCGTGTTTCAGCGCTCTGCTGCAGTACTCGTATGATAACACGGCGTTCGTGGGCTGTGATCCTCCGGTCAGTCTGCAGGCCTCGCCAAGGTTTGCGTGTGTTCGGTCACATTCATGAACTACTAGTGTTTTCTGGTTTTGTGCATCAGGAAGAAATGTTACTGTTTTTCACAGGATCCTCTCCGAAGAAACCTAGAAATCTCTTGGATCAGCAAAGTGTTGTTGTGATTATTCCATGATTGTTCTGTGTTAAATAAATCATAATTTTGTCACCTAGCCACTTTTTGCTTATTAACATCTCAAAAGCTCCCTGAAGAACCACACAGGCTCTACACTCTCAGACCAATAGAAGTGTGCTTCTAGTTCCAGCACTAAACTTCACTGCTCTGCTCTCAGCGTTTATTTCTCTTGTGTTCCTTGAAATGTGTTATAGAAGATTAAAAAATAATTTCAGCAAGCATTCTCATTTTAAGTGTTCTTGCCACTGGATTTCATGTTTGAGCTTGAGAAGCTGAAGACAGATAATACTGCTGATCTTAACATTATCATGACTCCAGATTGTCTTATGTTTGTTGCATCTGAAGCAAATAAAAACTCCATTTCTTCATCATGACAGACTGGTGTATGCATGGTAATGTAAAAATGTATATTTCAACATTTACTATTACACTATTAAAATCAGTTTATATTAGCCCAGGTCCATTCAACAATAACAATGAATAGTTACATTTTTTTCAATTTTTCCAAAAGCAAATTGTTCAAAGAGTAAACTTCAGTGGTAAAATCATGAATTGCTTCATCTGGTTCTTGCTTTCTGCAGTGAAACTCTCATAAATCACATTATTTTGCCAAGTATTTCTTAAACCTGTTTTCATGCTGTTCTGTCATTGTTCAAATACATTAAATCAGTATAGAAGCTTGATGCAAATCTGATGCTTTTGCAAGGTGCATAAGCCATCTTTCAAAATCATTTGGCTTTAAAAAAAAAAAAAGTTTAAGAGGTCTGATTTGATATGAAGGCAATAAATATATATTAACATGACATTGATAGCACCCATTGATACTGTGCTTTTCTTGAAAAATTAAAGTCTGTAACAGAGCCAAAAGGAGTATAATGCAAATGCACATTTGAGTAAAAAATATCATGCTCAAAGAACTGAGGTTTGCTAATGTTTTCTTGAGCATTGAGTGGGTGGTGAATTAATATGTAAACATAAAGGTCCATGAATGTTCAGTCTGATGGTGTTTTCTATGATCAAACCCAATGATAAATATTTTTTCTTGGTATTTCCGTTCGTGTGTTTTTGTATTCACCAGCATTATTGTACCCAGCAGATGGACAAAACTGATCAGAAAAACTCAAGTGACTGAAACATGAATGAACGCATATACAAATGTATTTCACATACAGCCCTATATAACCTACACGACACGAGTCACATTTATTCATATAGCACTTTATACAATGCAGACTGCTTCAAATTAATTTACATGAATGACCAGTAAAGAAACAGCATCAATGTCACAAAACTCTTCAGTGAGGAAACAATAAACCCAGCTCTACAGAAAACAATATATAGTGTCATTACTGAGCTGAATTATATAACTCTGTTGAAATTAAATTACTAGTGAACGCCAAACGCAAAAGTCCTCTCGTTAGATTCTAGTATCTCAGCTCTCCATGCATCACTTCTCAACAGCTCTGATGAACCAAATTAACATATGGAAGAAAATACAATAGTAACAATGCTTCACAAATGCCCTCTCACACAATAAATGGAATTATAATTTACTACCGCTAGTCCCGACGTAAACAAAAGCATTGCTAATAGCACTGACTTGACCTATTTTCCTAATCGAACGAGTAAAATCTGCAGGTCACTTCAGTGAAACTGCTCTTTCAGGAATAATTGTGTCCCTGGAGCACAAAAGCAGTCTTAAGTCGCTGGGGTATATTTGTAGCAATAGCCAACAATACATAGTATGGGTCAAAATTATCCATTTTTCTTTTATGCCAAAAGTCATTAGGATATTAAGATCATGTTCCATGAAGATATTTTGTAAATTTCTTACTGTAAATATATCAAAACTTCATTTTTGATTAGTAATATGCATTGCTAAGAGCTTCATTTGAACAACTTTAAAGGTGATTTTCTCAATATTTAGATTTTTTTGCACCCTCAGATTCCAGATTTTCAAATATTGTCCTATCCTAACAAACCATACATCAATGGAAAGATTATTTATTCAGCTTTCAGATGATGCATAAAACTCAATTTTGAAAAATTGACACTTAAGGCTGGTTTTGTGGTCCAGGGTCCTTGAATCTACTAGACCTGGAAATGATTTTCGCTCTCTGTCACGAACACAAACAATGCTTTTCTCTATGATGGGGTGAAACTCCTGAAATGATGTGCTGCTTTTCCCACACCTAACACACACACACAGTATTTCTCTGCTCTCTCCAGGCATGTGAGAGATCTCTAATGCGAGTGCCACTTCTGGTGTCTCTTGAGGTGTGAGGACAGAATGAATCTCTGACCGCAGGGCTCACATTTGAAGGGCATGTCTCCGGCGTGATAGAGCACTGGTTTTTTGTAATTGCACACTTGCGCCAGTTTCTTATCGCTGTAATTGCGCTGTGATTTCTCTCCGGTGTGGATCTTCATGTGGCTGGTGAGGTTCCCCTGGTGTCTGAAGTTGTTCCCGCACTGCTGGCAGGTGAAGGGCCGCTCTCCGAAGTGAACGATGATGTGTTTCTTCAGGTCTCCCTTGCGTGTGAAGCTCTTGTCGCACTGCGAGCAGGTGAAGGGCTTCTCTCCGTTGTGAATGAGCAGGTGATTCTGGAGGTTGACCTTCTGTGTGTAGCTCTTGCCGCACTGCAGACAGGTGTACGGCCGCTCGCTGTGAATCGCCATGTGATCCTTCAGGTCTCCTTTACGCTTGTAGCTCTTTCCGCAGTGCGGGCAGGAGAAGGACTTCTTGGCTCCTCTACTTTGTGTCGAATCCTTTTCCGTTTTTGAAATTTCTCCGGCTGTGAAACTGTGAGGCTCCTCCTCTGCGTCATTACGGTCTTGACTTTCCTCTTCTATCAAGTCTAAAATGAACAAGTTGGTAAAAATCAATTCGAGAGCAAGAATGGTGAAAGATGACACATACAGCGCTGGCCAAAATTATTAGAACACTAGTGTTTTCAGCAGCTAAAAATGGTTTTGCGTCAGTTATTTCTATCTTTTGCTGTAGTGTGTCAGCAGGAAATATCAGTTTACATTTCCAAACATTGATTTAGCCATTAATTGTAATAATCCAGTGAGATTTTTGAGATCTGATCTGATCATCATCCAGTCTGTCTGGAATGACATGAAGAAACAGAACAAACTGAGACAGACTAAATCCAGAAGAACTGATGCTTCAAGAAAGCTGCTACAATGAATGTTTGGAAATGTAAACTGATATTTCCTCCTGACACACTACAGCAAAAGATAGAAATAACTGACATAACACCATTTTTAGCTGCTGAAAACACTAGTGTTCTAATCATTTTGGCCACTGCTGTAAATGAACCTCAACTGGACTGCAGAAAAACAGATGAATTATTTATCTTTTAATGTCATCAGACGCTGGTAAACAAACATCATGATTATTGTTTTTTTTCACCTACTTTTAAACTGAATTAATGAAAACTCACCTATTTGTTCCTGGGTTTCTTCTTTGACTCTGACTGGCTCTAGATCCACAATCTCCACTTTAATAAACTCCATCTTCAAACCTCAGGCTTTTCCTGTTTGTTTGGAAACCTGTCATCGATTAAGATCGAGATGAGGATGATGATTAAACCCAAAGAAAACAAACAGCATTATTCTGTTACTCGTGTGAGTGTGCTTTACTCAGAGATGAACTCAATGATCGCGTCCTTTACCACAGAACTATAGACACTTCACAATTAGAGTCAAGAACAGCCGGCGTTTATTTCACATTACTACAGGGAAACGGTTTCAGTAGTGTGTTTTCGGAGTAAAAAGCGTATAGAAATGTCAACGTTTAGTATCGTTTTATACACCTGAAATGCTGAAAAACACAGACCTTTATCCAGCTGACACATAGGAGAAGGCGCGGGCGCAGGGCTGATGACGTCACGCCAAACCCACGGTTCAGAGAAAAGTCCCCCCAAAATGACAATAAAATATTACAGTATTTTTCTTCTTGTAGTTTCTTGGTGGGTTACAGACCATTGTTAAAAGTGCATACCGCCACCAACTTACTGGACTGTGCAAAGTCACGGCTTCATTGATCTCTTCTTAAATTCTCCTGATAAGGCCAATTTCATACAAAAATTCTGTTACTTAACTTTATGTTGATGCTCAGACTTTAAAAACTATCGACCAGTGCTTGTTTAAATGGTTTGTTGTGGAAAAATAACATTACACGATTAGAAGATCTGTAGTTATTAACTTTTTAATTTGACATTTTTCAGCTATTCTACTTGAAATGTATTTTTCTATTCGGAAAAAAATGTCTACAAGCTACTAATACACCTTCTACTTCAATAACTAGGTGTAGTAAGTGGACTTTTAATTTGCCTCTCCGAGCAGATGTGTTGATGTGACGTCATTCGGGCCGCGCCGCGGCTCCAGTCAGAGCAGATGTTCTTCGAGCGCTTCAGCGTTTATGCTGTATAAAACAACACAAAACGTTCAAAAGTGGTCAAGTTTTCTGACAGATAAGCTCCCAACAGCATGCTAATATTATTTAATGTATGGTTAGTATCATAAAATAAATGCTAAATAATGGAAATAATTATTGAATGTCAAATTTTAATGTTTTATGTGTTGATAAGTGATAATATCCGTCGTTTTATTATTATTATTATTATTATTATTTTTCTGTGAGTAAAGCGAATCGAAAACGAAAAGAGTGGTTTACGTGTGTTTCTTTTTCTTTACAGTGATTATTTCTATTTTCTCTTAACGTGATGACAGAAAAAACTACAGGTGTAATAATTTAGCCACATACTATTATAAACATGGAGTTTATTAAAGAGAAGACATGAGTGATGCAGAAACATGCAGAGAGAAAGAAGAAGAAACTGGTTGGTGATCATGCTCTAACAGTGAGTTGTTCAATGTGCATGTCATGTGCTTTCAAATAATGTCATATCACACTTTGTAGATAATGATTATTATTATTTATTATTATTATTATTTTGAGAGAGAGAGAGAGATTTGAAGTTAAATCATATCACCTCGGTTTGATCAAATGTAAAAAATAAGCAGACTGGAATGATCACACTGGTTTAAATAATCTTGCTTTGTTAAATAATACAATATACTGTTATAATAAACATGAAGTTTTAATGGGTTAAATGAGTACCTAGTGGATATATTATGTGTTGAATGGGTGAACCTGAGTGAAAAATAAAGAGTACATTTTTCTTCCCCAGCTCCTGAGTCTTTTATTGTTAAGATAAAATATAATAAAAATAAAATTAGACATTTCCCTTTTTTTTGTAAGGAGTATAGCTCCATTCCTGATCAAACACACCTGCCTGCAACTGTTTGTCAACTTGGCAAAAACCTGCAGCTTTAATAAGTGAATGTGAGTCAGTATGGAAAACTTTCTTACCTCTTTCTTACTGATCAAGTTCTCGCAGCAGCAGTATGGACAATCAGACTTCACTGCTATAGTCAGTGTTGTTTACAAACACGAAATATAAATTGTATCATTTATTACCACGCATATGTTGTACAACCTAACCTGCTGAATAAATGTAAATATAGTAAAACCATATTTTGATTGTTCATTGCTCTGAAAAGAGATGATAAACCTAACATTGATCTGTAAAAGTGCAGAACGTTTCTTTAGAGGACGCTTTTCGAGGTGACTCATGAAAATCATGAAAGTTTCAGCAGTTAGTTGTGCACCAGTACCACAGACCGCAGAAGTTGCTCAGGATTTTTTACAATGAAAAAGCAGTAAACACATTGTTACTGACCGAATGCATTTATTTAAAAGCTACATGTTAACTGTAGAAGATCACAAACTACAGGGCTACTTGTTGAAAGCGTAAATGTCTCCTAAATCACAGCAGACTCCTTCAAAATAATATGGGTAGTCACATCGTTTTTTATTTTAGTATCAACCTGGAACCAAAGTAACCAGTGCATTTGACACCACTAATTTTAAAATCATAATTCTGATTTCGAAAAAAAAAAAAAAATCCAGAAAAATATCTTTAAGATACACTATATTGCCAAAAGTATTGGCACCCTCTTCTAATGGACAGGTTTGACTGCTTTAGTAATTTCTATGAGTACAAATCTTAATGTTAAAGCATATAATGATATTCTAGGAAATTGTGTGCTTCTAATATTATAGCAACAGTTTGGACAGGACCCTTTTCTATTCTAACATGACAATGCCTCTGTGTATAAGACAAGGTTAAAAAGAAATGACTGATTGAGTCAGTGTGGAAGAACTGACTGGTCTGCATAAAACCAAGTCCTAATCCCAGCTGAACACTGGCTCTGGTGTGACTTTAAATGGAGACCTTGAGCCTAAAACTCATCACCAAACACCAATGACTTGTATAGACACTATAAGGACAAAAGTATTGGGACACCCCCTTCTTTAGAACAGAAAAAAACACTAACAAAACTGTGGCAACAACGATGGGAACATAATTCATGTATTTAAAAATTGTATTTCCATCTCTGTTGCAACAGTTTTGGAAGTGTCTAAAATGACTGTACCCATTTGTACAAGTCATTGGTGTTTGGTGATGAGTTTTTGGCTCAAGGTCTGCATTTACAGTCACACCAGAGCCAGTGTTCAACTGGGATTAGGACTTGGCTTTCTGCAGACTAGTCAAGTTCTTCCACACTGACTGAATCAATCATGTCTTTTTGAACCTTGTCTTATACACAGAGGCATTGTCATGTTAGAATAGAAAAGGGTCCTGTCCAAACTGTTGCTATAATATTAGAAGCACACAATTTCCTAGAATATCATTATATAATAATAAACTTTAATAATAAACTTTATTTTCTATAGCGCCTTTAAATGAAGATCTCAAAGCGCTTTACAACAACAGATAAAACAATACACAATAAAAAAAGAAATAAAATAAGCAAAAGTATGAAAAAAATAATGAAAAAATACAATCAAAACACTACAAATAAAACAATATAAAAATAATACAAATGTTTAATTAAAAGCTACCCTAAGAAAATGAGTTTTAAGGCGAGATTTAAAAGTGCTAAGAGTTTTAGCTTGCCTTATCTCAATCGGTAAAGAATTCCGCAGTTTTGGAGGTAATGAAGAAAAAGCCCTATCGCCCATCAATCTTAAACGGGTTAAAGGAACAGTTAGAAGACCAGTTTCAGATGAGCGAAGGTCACGTGTTGGAGTATAAGGAATTAAAAGCTCAGACAAATATTGAGGTGCCAACCCATGTAAAGCCTTGTAAGTAAGCATCAAAATTTTAAAATCAACCCTAAAACTAACAGGAAGCCAATGCAAAGACTCCAAGACCGGTGTAATATGATCTCTCATCCTAGTTCTAGTAAGGATTCTAGCAGCTGAGTTTTGCACTACCTGCAATTTGTTTAGGGTGGTTTTTGACACCCCAGCCAACAAGGCATTACAATAATTAATCCGGGTAAACACAAAGTGTTAATCAACCTCTCAGCAACAGGAAAGGACAGCATTGGACGTAGTCTGGCAATATTTCTAAGATGAAAAATAGATGTTTTAACAGTGCTTTGAACATGTGGCTCAAAAGTTAGATTGGAATCGAAAATAACCCCCAAATTCTTTAGTTTTGTTTTAAACTCCATAACTGAACCATCAACAGACAAAGTAACCGACCCAGCTTTACGTAATTGGTGGGGTGACCACAGTTTTTTCACTGTTAAGACAAAGAAAATTTTGTGACATCCATTCTTTTATCTTAGAAATACATGTGGAAAGAAAATCAACAGACACAGTATCATTAGGTTTAGTATGTATGTAAATCTGAGTATCATCTGCATAAAGGTGAAATTTTAGACCAAGAGATCTCAAAAGCTGACCAAGTGTAAAAATATAGATGTTAAAAAGCAAGGGGCCCAAAATTGGCTTTAACATTAAGATTTGTCAGAGAAATTACTAAAGTAGTCAAACCTGTTCATTAGAAGGGGGCGACCCAATACTTTTGGCAATACAGTGTATAAGAAAAATGTTATGTTTGTACGGCAAGATTTGATGTGACTTCTACACTGACCGTCCGATATATGATTCCAAGTAATCCAGGAACCAAACATTAGATTAGCTCAAAATAATGTGTGCTTTTGCTGTGAAACAAGTCATTTGTCTCATGCCTTGTTTTTGATAGAATGAATAAAACAAGCAGCCTTATTTGATAAGTGTGCTTATTAGGTCATGTTATATAGCAGGTTTATTGTACATACTAATGTTTGATAGCATTCACATGAGCGTGGGATCACATAAAAAGTAGGGTTTTTTGCTTTTTTGACACTTAATCATTTCAATGTTGATTTCAGACCTGCTGGAAGTGAAAGAGGAAGGTGAAGAGCTGAATGACGCACGAGAGAAGCATCAGTATGATTTCGTAACTGTAGAAGAATCGTTAACTCGCTCAGAAACTGGAAATCACCGCTCACATGAAAGAACAGAAGCAGAAGATCCGTTCTCTTGCCCTCAGTGTGGACAGAGCTTCATGCGTCAGCAAGAGCTGAAGAGACACATAAGAACTCACACCGGAGAGAAGCCTTACACATGCCATCAGTGCAGAAAGAGCTTCAAACACAAAGGAAACCTAAGCAGTCATCTGAAAGTCCATTCAGGAGAGAAGTTACACCAGTGTCCTGAATGCGGCAGGAGGTTTTCAGAAGCATGCAATCCGAAAACTCACACCGGAGAAAGACCCTTGCACTGCGAGCAGTGCGGTAAAACATTTACTATCGCATCAGAAAATTCATACAAACGAGAAGCCCTACGTTTGTCCTCTTTGCGGAAAGAGTTTTTTAAGGCTTGGCGATTTTAAAGCGCACCAGAAAATACACAGTGGTGTGAAAAATCACGTGTGCGCTGAGTGTGGGAAAGCTTTTAGTAGAGCAAGCCATTATTATTTGGCAACCCTGAGACGACATGAGAGCAGGTGCACACTGGAGAGAAATCAAAGAGACATTATGAACTTCCACAGCTCACAGCTGGAATAACCAACATCTGTCTGACAATGATTTAGAGTTCATTTTTCTGCATCACAATATTGTGTGCCAAAAAAACATATCAGTTTATGTGAAGAGAGTCCAACACTGACACGTGCAGAATTAGTTTTTAATACAGTTGTCAACTTATTCAAACACTATTTTAACAGTGGAGGCTATATGTTTCCTCACCAATTGAAATAACATACAATAACTTTATTAGAATTATTTCAAATGCAGCAGGTTTACTGTCTGCTATGACACACTACAGTCACCTGTAAATAACTGTAAATCTAGACATTAATGTGTCTGTAAGTCTTCGTTCACACCAACTGTGCAACACTCTTCTTTGTTATGTTTACCAGTTTTGACTGCAGTTTTTTTGGGTATATGGAGTATAGCTTGAATGTCACCAAACCGGAAAACTGGTCTCATCGCGTCCGCTGGTTAGAGAAAGTGTTAACAGCAGTATAAACTGATGTCAGTATCTATGGACTTTTAAGACAGTCATCTAACCTACAGTGGTTGTATTTGTTGTTGGCTTTTTATTCGATTTTCATATCTTAATGTTAGTGAGAAGAAGATTAAAAGTATTACATCAATCTGACATTATATCAAACATTACATCAATCTGCATATGCGATGAACATCTGTTACGATCGTCTTTGGTAGCACCTCTGAAGGCATCAAGTAAAACAGATCCATATTAACATACAAAACATACAACATACAAACATACAGAACATACAAAAGACCTGAAACGAAAGAAGTGCAACCTGTTTCACAGAATACATAAGTTATGTTGTGCAGAACCCCCATCATTGTGGCTGTTTCATGCACATCTCTGGCTAAGTGTGTTTAAATTTGTGTGCTTTAATGATCTTGGTCTGGCTACTGATTTTGATTTCCTAAATTTTGTTGGATTTTCCTGCCATTCAAAAAAAATGACATATATAATCACTTATTCCAGAGAGCTGCAAGTAAATGACCAAGTTCATTTGTTAAAACCTGTACAGGTGACATGAGAAGACGTGTGCATAAATGCAACATCCTGTTCTGATCTTTATCTTGGACTCATAAGCAAAACAAAATTTGTTTCTCAAATGGCATCAAATTGAAATTATAGTCAAAAGTTTGTCCTATTTCATATTACGAAAATAACTGAATACAACACTCATCCCAAAGTGATAAATATTTTTTAATGTAATGTATCATGAGTGTAGCAGCAGTGATTATGCTGCTGCATTATCTCTCCGAGGGAAAAGTACATTTCAGAACAATGGAAAAAGAAAATCAAGATCACGTTTAGTGAACTAACAGAAATTTGCTACCCGTTTGGGTTACACTTTATTTTGATACTACACTTTAGACATTCTACTAAGTATAAGTAACTTTGCAGCTACATGTCAACTAATTCTCATTAATTCACAACTACATGCCTACTAACTCTCAGAGCAGACTGTTGGGTTAGGTTTAGCGTTAGTCGAATAAGTTGACATATACTTGCAAAGATTCTTATAGTCAGTATGTTGTGTGTTGTGGGCCCATCCAGTGTTGCCAACTGCTTTCAATTGAAAGTAGCTAAAACTGGTAGCTAAATCTCACTAGATGACGTCATAATGCCAAATTCACTGATCTATATAAAGAGAGATCAGTGGGCAAGATGAGAACTTAGATAAGGTTTGTCCAAGAAGTTGCTATATTTGTCCCTAAACTTTTGAAAAAAGTCTCAAAAGGGGTGGGGAAGTCACTAAATCTAGCTACAAAATAGCTAAATTGGCAACACTGGGCCCATCAAAGTAAAGTGTTAGAAGATATTAAGCAGACATTCTACTAATACTCTAATGACTGCTAGTTTGCATGTTGTTGCAAAGTTACTTCCTGTTAGTAGAATGTCTAAAGTTACCCAAGTCTGAATAAAAGCAGCTGCTACTTGAATACATGTCACTTCTATGTCACATTCTATGTTTACACTTCAGTCTGCACTGAAGCCATTAGCACATTTCTGGCATCTTCTGCTATGTCATTCAGAGCATTCTTCAGCATTTTTGAGACTGTTATATAGGACATTCCTCCTGCCACCACAGTGCCAAGTAGGGGTACGAGACTCACAGCATACTCGACTGCATTTTCAGCCACAACCAGAGATGCAGCACCCACTAAGGATAATATTGAAGCTGGGTTTATCCCACCACTCAGTGGTGATTTCATAAGACTTTTGAATTCCTCAATGGTCTTCCCAGATCTTTCGCAGAGCTTCTGCAGGGATGGATCATCTAGACCAAAGGTACTGTAGTATGTTTCTATCTCTTTTGTAACAATGGCTAAATCTGCAATAACTGAAAGACCAGGAACAGGGACTGTAGCCACCAAAGCAGAGAGTAAGGCAACTTTTACAATGTTTTCCTCTAGAGCTTTTTTCTTTTTCTCATTGATCTCCAGTGTGATATTCGGCAAAGCCAACATCAGCACACGTCTCTTATGCTGTGGAAGCTCTTTCTCCATTCTCTCCTGCAGCAGATTTAAATCATACTTGCCGAGCTCAAAGTTAGAGATCAGGAACACGACAGGATCCTCTATACCGATATTTCTCAGACCTAGACAGAAACAGGAAAGGGCATCATAAAATAAGTCATTAAATATTTTATAATATTTACTGTATCCAATAAAAACATTGTTGTGTGAACTGAATAACCAACCATTTTCACAGTCCTCTCGGATGGTATTCAGTGTCCTTTTCTGGTCAAAGCTCTTCTTCCTCTTCTCAGCATCAATGACTGAGTCAATCTTGGAACGAACAAAATAAAACGTTTTCCCCATTCTCACGATCTCTTTGGCCAGCTGAGTGTGGCATTCTCTGAACCGATCTGAAGCGATGATGATGAAAAAATCATAGCGTTCAAACGCAACCAGTTTAAGATACTCATCGGCTTTGAAGTTTGGTGTTCCAATGCCAGGAAGATCCCACACTTTCACAGTGTTGTATTTTGGGTGAATGTAAGCTTCAGGCTCCATAGTGGTTTCTACGGGGCCAGTTTGAGCAGAGCCCTCTTCTTCATCCCCTAAACCCCTGAATGCATTGACAAACGTGGACTTTCCAGAACCGGACTCCCCCGTCACACCAATGTTAAGTTCTACATGATCCTGTTTTTCTAGGAATTCTTTGATCGTGTTTACCGCTGTTGGGAGATCCTGAGTAGATATGGATTCTTTAATATCTTCCAGGTCCTCCTGAGTTATCATATAGAAATCATCCATAAAAGCCATCTAAAAAACAGTAATAATAATTTAAAAAATCATGCCAAGTTCAACAGTGTTATAAAAAGAAACTCTCAAGAGGTTAAGCCTACTCTAAATGTCAGAAGTCCCTTTCTCCGGTCAATTTAAGCTGAGACTTAATGTCCTGTTTCTTTTCAAAACATTCACACATAGTCACACTATGGGTAATCTCCTGTTTACTCTGAATGCTGAAGCCTGATTTGTTAAAATTCATGTAGCTGCACGAACAAATGGCATTTAAGTCTGCCATAATGGGTGGAGCCGATTGTCTGTATAAGTCGGCGCTGGATGCCATTTCTTCAGAATTTCCTCCCTTAGCACGAAGATCATCTCCTTGCTGGACATTTGTTTTAAATGTCTCTCCTGCTCTCCCATTTCTTATTCAGCTTATTCAGTTGCTGGTCAGGGTGGCTCAGCGCTTCACATGATGGAGGTGATTCAAGTATTTCAAGCCAAACTCCTCTGCACCATTGATGAATCCGGCCCGAGTCTCGATTCTTTAAGGAGCTGTGCACAGCAACTGATCTGGCTCTACACGTTACAAATGCAACTGCGCGGGCAATCGACAAGGCCATGTCCAACTTGGTGATGCTTGAGTGCAACCTTTGGCTGAATCTTACAGAGATCAAAGACGCGGTCACCTTCCTTGACTCCCCAGTCTACCCCCCGGGGTTATTTGGCCTTGCCATAGACGGGTTCCCAGACCGCTTCACTTCAGCACAGAAGTCATTGCCGACCATGCATCATTTCCTACCTAAGCAGCTGGTTCAAGTTGCCAGAACTCTCTGTCTTTCCAGCAACCTGCAAAGCCTGCTCAGAGCCTGACCTTCAGACACCTAAATGCTACTCCTGTTTAGCTCTGGGTGATGGAAGCTCTGGTCATGCTGGGCCCATCCTGTCCAATTTGCACGTGCCTGAGCAAATTACCACTGTGATAGCAGGAATGACAGCACGAATTTCAGTCCCCTGCATCTGCGAGCACGAATTTCAGTCCCCTGCATCTGCATAGTGACCTGCAACTTGAAAAACTCAGCCCAGAGGCCTGGAATGTTGATGACTTAATGGCTAGCAGTGTCGTTCACACTGGGGGCTTCTCGCCTCCTTAAAATTTTCCAAAGGATGCTCAGCCTCATGTTGGGTGCCTCTTCAGTGATTCTGCTGGGCCTGTTTTACATGCGGCCCCTCCAATTTTGGTTCAAAGCCCATGTACCATGCCACACTTGGTGCCTGGGACGCCTTCACCTCTAGGTGACCCACTGCTGCATCAGAGCTTTGGCCCTTTAGATGTTCCCTTATCTGTATCAGACAGGCATCCAATTGGAATTGACCTCTAGAAGGAAGGTTGTCACAAAAGATGCCTTCAACTAAGGTTGGGGGGCACTGTGCAAGGGTATCAGCATTCGGCTCCTGGTCCAACCTGGAGAGGCGCTTACATATCAGCTGCCTCGAAATGATGGAGGTTTTTACAGGTGCTAAAAACCTTTCTGCAATCCTTAAGGGGGCACCACATTCTCGTCCATTCGGACAACATGACGGTGGCAACTTTTGTAAATCACCAAGGCAGTTTCAGGTCACAGTCCCTCTACAAGATGGCAAGACATCTCCTTTCATGGGCACAATGCAATCTACGCTCACTGAGGGCAGTTCACGCGCCAGGTAAGTTGAACCAAGGAGCGGACATTGTCTCTGGGCAATGTGTCTCCAGGGAAATTGAGACTACACCCCCAGGTGATTCAGATGATATGGAATGTCTTTGGGAGGGTAGAGGTGGACCTCTTCACCTCAGAAGACAACTCTGACTGCCCAATATATTTCTTCAGAGGAAGGAGATTCTTAGGCCCACGAGTGGCCCAGCGCTCACCTATTTCCTTCCAATTGCCCTGCTCCCTCAGGTCTTCAGATGAGTCATTGAAGTTGGATGCTCTGTCGTCCTGGTGGCCCCACTCTGGAGGAACCAGACATGGTTCCCAGAGTTGACTCAGCTGCTTTCGGCAGCCCCCTGGCCGATACCACTGAGGAAGGCCTTCTTCTCCCAAGCGAGAGGCATGATTTGGCATCCCCAGCCTGAGCTGTGGAGCCTTCATGTTTGGCCTCTCGACAGGAGACTTTACAGCTCTCCACGAGGATAACTAGCACCATTTTGGAGGCTAGAGCCCCATTTATGAGACGCCTCTATTCCCTTAAGTGGTCTGTGTTCTCTGACTGGTGTGCAATCTGGAGTGAAGGCCTGTTCTCATGTGACATTTCATCTATTCTAACCTTTCTGCAACACCTGCTGGAAAAGGAGCTCAAAGTATATGTTGCAGCCATTGCAGAGAATCATGCTCTCATGGCAGGCCAGTCAGCAAAAACGACCTAGTTGTTAAGCCTCTGAGAGGAGCGTGGAGATTGAATCCACCTCGTCCTCATTCTGTGCTGACCTGGGACTTATCTACGGTCCTCAGGCCCTTTCAAGGTCCTTCTTTTGAGCCGCTCAGTTGGCTGACATGTGCACTCTGTCGCATAAGACTGCCCGCTTATTGGCTTTAGGTTCAGTCATACAAGTAGGCGATCTTCAAGCACTTTCAGTGATCACTTCCTGCCTTGGGCTTGGGCCTGACGACTGTAAAGTAACCTTCGAACCAAGACAGGGCTATGTGCACAAGGTGCTTTCCACTTCATTCAGAGCACAGGTTATCACCTTCCTACCTCTTCCTAACTCAGAGGATGAGCACGGTCCTAATTTACTCTGCCCAGTCAGGGCTCTTGTAGGACACTCTAGCCACTTTCGCAATCAGATCAGCTCTTTGTATGCTTTGGAAGCTGCTCTAAAGGGCTGCCAGTTACGAAGCAGAGACTGGATCCCACTGGATAGTAGATGCTGTAGCCCTGGTTTACACCTCAATAGCCGTGTTTCCACTGTCGAGCCAAAAGCGGGCGTGCTAGTGCGTGCCAGGGCCAGTCGCGTTTCCACTGTCACTTCAGGGGATTGATCGTGCCTCATCAGGGCTTCCTCGGGCCCAACGGCCCAGGTTTTTTGGCCCGACAAAAACCTTGGGCCAAAGTGGGTCAGCTGGGGCTAGGGAGTGGTTATGAACAAAGGCGGAGTTTCTCCATGTCTAGATAGCATCAGCGCTGTGGATCATTTTATACAGTTAGCAGCTGTAACACCAGCATTAAAGACTTTTAAAATAATTTGAGCTCAAAACTCACTTTCAGACAGTAGCGAGTGTTTGAAATAAAGTTTGAGATCCAATGTGGATTATGATCACCGTACAAGGCAGAAATAGGTATTTATAAGCGATGCAAAAGACTGCACGCTAGCTATTAACGTTATCATAGTAAACGTTAAATACAACCACTTGAAGAAATCAGACGTCAGCTTCTCATTCTCTATCACAATCGTGTACTTTTTTTAGTATTTAGTCTCGTCTTGAGACTTTAGCTCCGCATAGGTCATAAAAAATATTATAATAATAGCTTTTGTTCGGGAGCTCCCTCTGCTATTCAGGTTGTATTTTTGATGGAAAAAAAATATAGAAATGATCATTCTTTCTAAATGTGATGTATACTGTGACTACAAATAAACAGAAACAGACTCGACTGAATAAGTAGGCTATGTGTCCTCTTTCTTTTGTGAAATAACGGTTCATACCGCTTTATTTCTGTGTGACTAATTTTCAATCCTGATAAATTAATTCATTATGATCAATGTATCACTTATTATTGTAAAACATTGATGCTTTTGGATTTAAATCTTTAACAAAACATGCAAACAAAAAGCCGTTTTTATGTTCGTTTTGTGATCGCGCTAGTTCCAGTGACTTTCTGATTAATTTTCTGATAAATCTTCTCTTTGTTGGTGAAATGATGGGGTTGCGTGACATTGTTCCAGAGAGGCATGTAAAGGGCAGGTTTTAGTGAAGCCCAGTGGAGCTTCTGGCCCGACTGTGGAAACGCAGCATGATTTTGGGCTCGGTGCTACAGGCTATTAGCCCCGCCCAGCCTGTTTAAATCACTGGCTCGCACTGGCCCGACAGTGGAAAAGCAGCTAATGTGCTTGTAGTGTCCTATTGGCGTGAGGGCCCACTCCACCAGAGGAATGGCCTCCTCCTGGGCTTGGTCCAGCGGAGTCTCGATCGGAGATATCTGTGCAGCAGCTGGCTAGTCTTCACTGTCTACCTTCACTAGGTTTTATAACCTGGACATCCCTGCCCTTCAGGCACGGACCTCGTCTGCCCAATCACCCTAATCCCATCTGTGAATGGTAAGGGTTTCGTTGATGTAGACCCCAGCCTTTTGACCTGGGTCTCATTATTTTAGGCCTGTGGTTATGAGCTCATGCTTCTTAGGGGACCTCACTATGGTCTGGTCTCGCAGAGCGGATTTCATTCTGCACTTATTTATAGCACGGCTCTATTGGACTTGTTCCCCATAGTGTGTTCACGCAAAGATTGAACTTTTCAAAAGGGAACTCTTCGGTTACTAACATAACCTCGGTTCCCCGAGAGAACAGGAAGGATCATTGTGTACACTGCCATGCTATAAGGCTGCGCTATCACTATCAGTAGAAAGATTCTGATTAAATGGCATTCAGTGCCGACTTATATAGGTAGTCGGCTCCATCCATTTTGATGGGCTGAAAGGCCATTTGTTTGTGCAGCTACACGAACATGAACAAATCAGGTTTCAGTATTAAGAGTAATGAGTTTCCCCATAGTGTGTTGTTGGACCAGCAACTAAACAATCTTTTATCATGTAGGATATTTTGCAGATCTCTAGGTATTCTTCCCTATATACTGTATGTTCAATACTTTCCTGTGAATATATAAATCATACACACATTTCACTAACTTTTCAAGTTTTGTAAAAATTATTTGTCCTGGACACTTCAAGGAGTATTGTGCTTCTACAAAGCAAACATGTAGACATCAATCTGAAATGTACATCTTAAATGCAAATGCAAAAATAAAACAATGAAATGGTATGGTCTGAAAACTGACTCTTACATGTTTTCAATCTCACCTTTATTTTTCAAAGCACGAGACACAGGATGAATTATTAGACTGAGAAGACAAGTGCTGTTGTTTCCTTCACAAATGTGAAATTCACTGTTGTAGAAAAGAAGAAGAGAAAAGTAGAAGTATATTCAATCAAGGTGTCTAAATGAATGAATTACCATTAAAATGTGAAGCCTAATTGATTCATCATGCATTTTAATTTTAGAAAAAGTTTCTAAAAAGCATTTTACATTACAGCACTGAAGAAGACTTTATATAAAGAAATTTACACTAAACGTGAAGTAGCAAAACACAAAATGAGTATATCCCAGATATACCTCATTTTACAAGAAGATCATAAACATTTACAAGATCAATGAAACAGTACAAATACATTGCAATGGAGCCAGTTAGCCAGTGTCTTTCTTACCAAATTCTTCTGAGCAGCAAGAAGACCCCGACAGCCTATGCTCTGAAGTGAAGCCCGGACCTAAACTTTTCAACTTAATGCAAAAACAATAGCAGAGCAAGATCCACCCAAGAAATGCTTTCACTTTCACTGCTATGAATCACCACAGTAACATAGACAAATTTTGTTCATATCTGTGCATTAACACCCAGAGGCATCGTTAGACCCATTTTTACTGCAGTGTATACGTACTGAGAAGATTCTGGTTCTGTCTGTGCATGTACATTTTTGTCACAACAAATAAAAGAAGCTGAAACTGAAACCACTCAAACACACAGTAAGACTTCTCTTACAATATTTGCATCTCCATTTTTTTACCCACTCACATCTAGTATGATATTCAGCAAAGCCAGCATACTTTAAATCATTGTCAAATCATGCAATCCCTTGAAAAGAGTTGAATATGGCACCAAAAAAATCACACAGAACAGAGAAAAAAAACAGCATTTTAGACCTTTTTTTAACTTTCCAATTTTGGACACTACATGGGGCATATCTGCATTCACAGAAGTTTAAAATAGCATATGATATGTTTATTAAGTGCTGCAGTGACATTTTTTTTTTTTTTTTTAGATTCTTGTAAGGAAACACTGAATGGACCTTTGAAGCCTCATTACATTTGAAAACCAGAGTTTTGACATCTTGCTTTTCAAGACATTTTTCTTGTTTCAAACCAGTTCTGTAACTTAACGAAAAGCAGTCTAGTAAGTCATGAATAAATAGTTTCGGGACATTTATCTAACACAATCACTGTCTCAAACAACTCTAGAGTGATTGTACACACCCAGGTTTGAAGTTACTTTGAAAAGGCTAAATGTTTTCACCATAGTAATGAGAGTAAGAGACTTGCTAGACAGGATTATGGCCCTGTTTGGTAAAAATAAAAATAGTTCAAAAGAATCACCAGTGTAGAAACTAACTTTCCATGCAAGCATGATTGCTTTTTTTTCCAGTGTACATATATCAGCAACACTTCAATAATGCTGCATAGTTAATATAGCAATATCTACAGCCTAAATATATTTTGAATTGATTACAATTAAAAAACAGTCCAAATTATGATTTATAATCAGTCAGAGCTAGAAATGTATCTTCATATTTAAAGCTTAATATAACGAGTAGAATAATTTCTATGGCCGTTTTTAGTTTATAAATCCAGATATCTGTATGACTAGGTTTATAAATCAAACCAGTGTAATGGAACGGGTCGGACACAGGAGGTAAGTATAAAACTTTGTGTTTATTTCAAACGTGAGAGGCACACAGGAACAGTGAGAGTCTTCGTGAGAGGTGAGTATCACTCTTTGAGGTTTTACTGAGGAATAGTCCGTGAGTCTTAGTTTGTCTTTCTGTTTTGGCAGGTTCCGGGTTTGCCGTCGAGCCAGTGTGACAGAGAGGAGAGGGGATCCAAGCACGCCACCAGGTACGGGAACGGAGGAGGACTGGAGAGGGACAGAACAGAAGGTGATATAGGTAAGGTATGTCTGAGTTTTCAATATAACTGTAGAGCTTCGTGGTAGAGAAGGTCAGCAGCAGCAACGACAAGATCGGACAACTGGCGGTGCTGATGGCAGTGCTTATATAAGAAGGGTGATAATGAGGTGCAGGTGGTTAATACTCAGGTGACGTGGAACGAGGTAACTGGCTCTGGGAGGAGCCTGGTCCTTCTGTTACAGTACCCCCCTCTCCACGGCCTGCTCCTGAAGGCCGACCTCGGCGTCGTGGTGGTCTGCCTCTGCCTCGAGGCGCCGGACGGTCAGGATGGGCGGCGTGGAAATCCTCCAGTAGGCTGGGATCAAGAACATCGTCTCTGGAGATCCATGAACGCTCCTCGGGACCGTAACCCTCCCAGTCCACGAGATATTCTAGTTTCCCACCACGACGCCGGGAATTCAAGATGTCACGAACTCTGTATATGGCTCCGTCGTCAATGATGAGCGGGAGAGGGGGTTCCTCGACAGGACCAGGCTCTGGGGAAACAGAAGGATAATATGGTTTTAGTAGAGAGACGTGAAAGGTTGGGTGGATCTTATATAGTGCTGGCAGTTTAAGTTTGTAGGTGACCGGGTTGACCTGTTCCAAGATGGTGAAGGACCCATGAGCCTGGAGACTCAGTTTGCGGGCACTGACGTGGCCCTAATATCCCGATGTGAAGGCCATACCTTTTGTCAGAGCGAAAGTAGGTGTAGCTGAGCGACGGGCATCCGCAGCGATCTTCTGCCTGCGCACCGCCTGCTGCAAGTGATGGTGTGCCGAGTCCCAGACTCCCTCGCTCTCTCGGAACCAGTGATCTACGGAAGGAACATCGGAGGGCTCTCCGGACCACGGGAACAGGGAGGCCAAACCGATCGCACTGGAAGGGAGTGAGTCCAGTGGAAGATTGACGTAGTGAATTCTGGGCGTACTCGGCCCAGCCTAGGAACTGGTTCCAAGAGTTCTGGCGGCTATGGCAGAAGGTTCTCAGGAAGCGCCCAATTTCCTGAATCTTGCGTTCAGTCTGCCCATTAGATTGCGGATGATAGCCGGAGGTCAAACTGATGGTCACACCTAGGAGGGAGAAGAAAGCCTTCCAGACTCGTGAGATGAACTGTGGGCCTCTGTCTGACACAATGTCTTCAGGGAGGCCGTAGTACCTGAATACATGGTTGAACAGAAGTTCAGCTGTTTGTATGGCTGTGGGTAGTCCGGGCAAGGGAATGAGTCGAGTGAACTTGGAGAAACGGTCAATGATAACCAGGATACAGGTGTTGTTGTCTGAAGGTGGTAAATCCGTGATAAAGTCTACTCCCAGGTGTGACCATGGGCGGTTGGGAATGGGTAAGGGCACCAGCTTGCCTGAAGGAAGATGACGGGAACTCTTGGATATGGCGCAATCTGGACAGCCCTGAACGTACCTTCTCACATCCCTGGCCATGTTGGGCCACCAGAAGCGATCGCTTAGCAGCGAGAGAGTTGCGTTGGCCCCTGGGTGACCAGTACCAAGTGAAGTGTGAGAAGAGTGGATGAGTGGGGTGCGCTGAGTCCTGGGTACATACTGACGGTCTGGTGGGCAACCCGGCGGATTGGCTGGAGGAGGGTCAGAGACGACTGGAGGAGAGGACCAGGTAATGGGGCTTACTATGATGTCGGAAGGTAGGATCTCTTCGGGTTCCTCAACTGACTCCTCAGTAGAGTATAGGCGTGACAAAGCATCTGCCTTGGCATTACGTGATCCTGGGCGATAGGAGATCTTGAAGTTAAAACGGGTGAAGAATAAAGCCCATCGTGCTTGGCGAGGGTTTAGACGTTTAGCGTCCCGTAAATACTCTAGGTTCTTGTGATCTGTGAGTACTAGGAATGGTTGAGCTGCCCCCTCCAGCCAGTGTCTCCACTCCTCCAAGGCTAGCTTGATGGCCAGAAGCTCTCGGTTGCCGATGTCATAGTTCCGTTCCGCCGGGTTGAGCTTCCTTGAGAAGAAGGCGCATGGATGGAGTTTGGGAGGCTTCCCCTGCTGCTGGGATAATACCGCACCAACTCCTGTTGTTGATGCGTCCACCTCCCTGTGAAGGGCAGTTCGGGATTGGGGTGGACGAGGAGTGGTGCGGATGTGAATGCTTGTTTGAGGCAGTTGAAGGCATTTGTGGCATCAATGTCCCAGTTGAGGGACTTCTTACCTCCTCGCAGGAGGTCTGTAAGGGGGCTAGTGATGGAGCTGTAATTAGCTATGAATCTGCTGAGTAAGTTGGAGAAACCAGGGAGCTGTCACATCGTGGTAAGGTGGAATAGGAGGTGATGGCTTCCACCTTCCTCTTGTCCATGCAGATAAAATCAGGGCTGATGATGTATCCAGGAAGTGGACAGATGATTGGTGGAATAGGCATTCTACTTCAGGGTAAGGCTGGAATTTCGTGGCACACTGGAGGACCTCCGCAACGTGGTGGCGATGTTCGGCCAGGCTCCGGGAGTAGATTAAGATGTCATCGATATAGACAATTACAAACCGGTGGAGAAATTCCCGGAGCACCTCATGCATGAAGCTTTGGAAGACTGAGGGGGCGTTGACAAGCCCATAGGGCATAATCCGGTATTCGTAGTGCCCTGTTGGGGTTACAAAGGCGGTCTTCCATTCGTCCCCTCTCTAATGCGAATGGTGCTATGCGCGCTGCGGTCAATTTTGTGAAGATAGTGGCTCCACGGAGCTGCTCTAGGGCTGCAGGGACAAGAGGAAGGGGATAACGGTATTTTATAGTGATGAGATTGAGCTTACGGTAATCAATGCAGGGACGAAGACCTCCATCTTTCTTGGCTACGAAGAAGAAACTTGATGCAGCAGGGGAAATGGATGGAACTATATATCCTTGTTTGAGGGCCTCCTCAACATATTCCTCCATCGCCTTCTGCTCTGGGAGTGAAAGGGGATATATTTTACCCCGTGGTACTGGTTCACCCGGAACAAGGTCGATTGCACAGTCCCATGGCCGATGAGGTGGTAGGCAGGACGCCCTTTTAGGGCAAAATACATCCCGGAAGGACTCATAGTCGGATGGAACTTCCACAGACTGTTTCTCCACTGGGCTCTCAATGGACGTGATCTGCACAGGTAAGGGAATGGGGTTCTGTGGTGACGGTCTGGGCATGTGTGGAAAGCATCGCGGGAAGCAGTTAGTACCCCACCTTAGAACATCTCCTGACGTCCAGGATAATACAGGATTATGTTTCACCAGCCAGGGTCGACCTAATACAATGTCCACAGTGGATTCCTCCAAAATGAGCAAGTGAATGCTTTCCCGGTGGAGCTGCCCCATCTGCAGTAAAAGGGGACCGACACAAAACTTAACCAGACGTCGGGTGAGAGGAGTACCTGTTATTGCTTGTGCGGTAAGTGGTTTACGTTCGTGAAGGGTGAGATGGAGTTGTCGGCTGAGCTTCCCGAGATGGGGTTCTGCAGGAGCCGGAACAACAGGACGGTTACTGGCATTAGATTGTCGGGGTCAGGTTACCACTAGTAGTTAATGGATTCATCTTAGTGATTAGTGGTTGCATTCCACTCACCAAAAGCCTGGGCGGACGAAGAGTGCAGGATTGGATCATGTGTTCAGAACTTCCACAATACAGACATAACCCATAGTTGATTCGCCTCTGTCTCTCTATAGGAGATAAATGAAAAGTGTCAGTCTGCATAGGTTCGGACAAGTGTCTAACCTCTGGCTGGTGGCTGGAAGGAGTGTCAATGGCTGAAGTTGTAGTGGTCTCCGGTGTACAAGCCCTTATGCGGTTGGAGCAGCGGATTGCGAGTTGAATAAATTTCTCGAGCCCACAGTTGTCGTCGTAAGCAGCTAGATGTAGTTTCAGACGAGGATTCAAACCTTGACGGAAAGCGGTAATCAGTGACGGCTCATTCCAGCCACTCGCGGCAGCGAGGGTGCGGAACTTCAGGGCAAACTGATGTATCGTCATGTTCCCCTGCCGTAGCTTGTACAACTGCTCGCCAACCGAAGAATCTCCTGGTGAGCTGCTAAACACCTCTTTGAAGTGGGCGAGAAATTGCACAAAAGACTGCGTGGCAGGTCCAGCTTGAGTCAATATAGTTTCTGCCCATCTCAAAGCGGGTCCCGTGAGCGACGTGATCACAAACGCGATCTTCGCCTGATCGGTGGGGAACATCTGTGGATGTAAATCAATCGTAAGAGAGCATTGTAAAAGAAAGCCATTGCACTCCTCGGGATCACCTGAATAGGGCGCTGGTCGGGCCATGGGACTGGCGAACATGACTGCCGAAGAAGTGGCGGTGGCGGAAGTGACGGGTGCGGAAACAGAGACCGGTGGCGATGGTGAAGCCGGGCTGGCTAGTATCCTTTTCAGCGTGTCGACCAGTTCCTGAAAGGGGTCGTTCACACTCATCGTGTAGCCGTCTTGGTCCGATCTTCTGTAAAGGAACTGGTCGGACACAGAAGGTGAGTAAAATACAGGGTGTTTATTATAAGTGTGAGATGCACACAGCAATGGTGAGGTTCTTCAAACAAGGTGAGTATCACTCCGTGAGGTTTATGTGACGAGTCTATTATGAGTCTCAGTACGTCTCTCTGTATTGGCAGGTCCTGGGTGAGCGGCTGCGCCAGAGTGACAGAGATGAGCGGGTATCCAAACAAGCCACCGGGAATAGGAGATGAGGATGACTGGAGAAGGACAAGACAGAAGGTGAGTAACAACAGGTAAGGTATACGAGTTT
Source organism: Tor tambroides (assembly GCA_021397915.2). NCBI lineage: Eukaryota > Metazoa > Chordata > Actinopteri > Cypriniformes > Cyprinidae > Tor > Tor tambroides. The sequence continues at coordinate 40,601 of JAFVLL020043550.1, forward strand.
CAATACTCAGCTATAGCAGAGGCCGTGGGTAGGGGTCCTTGTAGCAACGACAAGATCGGACAACTGGCGGTGCTGATGGCAGTGCTTATATAAGAAGGGTGATAATGAGGTGCAGGTGCAGGTGGTTAATACTCAGGTGACGTGGAACGAGGTAACTGGCTCTGGGAGGAGCCTGGTCCTTCTGTTACAACCAGTCTAGTTGGCTCAAATGTGTTTTGGGTATGAATTAAATTATGAAGAAAAGCAGATTGAAGATGAGTTTTCTCTGGATTGTAACCCTTCCACATGCTATTGTTTCAAAGTGTGCAACATGTAAATTCAAAATGGTGCTGTGACTTTATTTTACTCAAAACAAAACATGAGTAGGAATATTGCTCCATACTGCACTTCCTTAAATGACATCAAATTGAAATTAACATAAAAATGTTTCCCTACACAGCACATTTAGACATAAATATGACACTCATCACAAAGTGATAAATGTTTTAATGCATTGTGTATCAAGATTCAGTGTAATTCAACAAGAGAAGGCCAAAACCACACTGTAAAGTTAGAAAGACATAAAAAAGTGGAAATAAGTGGAAATTTATTATTTATTAGTTATTATTTAATCAAACCTTCTACATTTAATGTAGTAGTGCATTACAAGAAATGAAGTTTTGATATATTTACAGTAGGAAATTTACAAAATATCTTCATGGAGCATGATCTTTACTTAATATCCTAATGATTTTTGGCATAAAAGAAAAATCAATAATTTTGACCCATACAATGTATTTTTGGCTATTGCTACAAATATACCTGTGCTACTTAAGACTGGTTTTGTGCTCCAGGGTCACATATTCTAAATGATTATGGTTACTTTGTGTTAATTGTGAAGAATGCTTTTGTCTATAAATATTCCAAAAGCAAGTGGTTAGAAATGCTGTTGAATATTCTTGTCAAATTTACATTTACACTTCAGTGTCAAGTGACGCCATCAGCACATTCCTGAAGATACCATTTATGAAAACTTTCGGATGTTCAATAGTTTCATATGAACACAAATTAGCTATACATACGTTTTGTAAAATTATATGCCTAGCTGCTTTAAAAAAACTCCAGTCATATCAATTGATTTTATGCCAGCTGTTGATGTGGCAATCGTTCAATAGTTAGTGCAGTGATTAGATATTTAATCTAAACAGTCTTTAGTACTCTAGTTTTATCTGTTCCATTTGACCTAATGTCCCACTGTAGAAATGCCGTCCTGTTTCAAAAAGGGTTTTTATTGCTCTCCTGAAATGAATATGCAAATACAATTTCAACCATAAAGGGTTGAGAAAATGATAACTGAGCTCTTTGCAGAGTACAGAGTCCGTTGAAACCAGAGAGCATTCAGCAAGATTCTGTTTTCAGATGAACTTTTTTTTGAGATTACTGGCTGATTTGGGAAACTGATAGAATAAAACCTAAAATTTTCCACTTGACAGAAAATGGAAAAAGCAATTCATGCTTTTGTATATCAAAAGACTTTAACAGCTAAAAGTCATAGCTAATAGTGAGGCAAAGAGTATCATGTTGCCGTGCATCCTTGCCTCCCACGGCACTGGGATGGACCGCTAAGGCTGTCCACCCTTCTAAACCCTGCAGAATTACATTGGCCAGAGTGGCAAGAGCCTACTCTGCAGCTGGTAAAGCTGGTTCTGCTATCCATACAACGGTGGTCCTCCAGATTTTCCAGGCCAAACTCCTCCGCACAGTGGATGAGTCTTTCCAGATCCCTCTGCTTTTAAGGAGCTACACAGCACAATCTATCTGCTCTGCATACTACCAAGTCAACGCCCCAAGCAATCAGTTGAGCAGTGGCCAACAAGGTGGTTCTTGAGCACCACCTCTGCCCAAATTTAACAGAGAACAAGGACGCTGACAAGACAGGCCTCCTCAACTCCTCTGTATTCCTCACAGGCCTATTTGACCCTGCAGTGGGCGGCTTCACCGAGTGCTTTACCGCAGCCTGGAAGTTGTCACAAGTTATGTGCCAGCTCCTGCCGAAACATTCTAGCTTGGCTGCTGCTTCAAATCGCCAGAGGGCCTTGTTGACTCAGCAGTCTGCCAAGCCAGCATCAGTGACTGCTCAGCCTCAACGACTGGACTCATCTGACTCCTGGTCCAGCCTTAAGCAGTGTCTTGTATTGTTAAAAGCACTATATAAATAAACGTAAATTTGACTTCATATTAAGTGCCTGGAAATGATGGCAGTTTTTCTGGCCCTTAAAACCTTCCTTCCAGTCCTACAGGGGCACCATGTCTTTGTCCAATTGGACAACATGACAATTGTGGCCTTCATAATCTGCCAAGGCGGTCTCAGGGAACGAAAAGCACATGAATGACCCAGTGCATGCCTGGATGCCTTTCCTCCTGTGGCTCTGCTCTCTTAGGTCATCAGACAAGTCAGGAAGGTCAGATGTTTGGTCCTCCTGGTGACCCCACTCTGGTTCTCCAAGTTAGTACAGCTGCAGCCTTCATCTGTGGCCTTTCGACGGGAGCCTTTTCGGCTTCCTGTAAGGGTTGCCAACACTCACACACCAGCTACAGGTGGAGAGGAGAGAGAGTGATAGAGCCAATTCAGTGGATGGGGATTATTAGGAGGCCATGATTGACAAGGGCCAATGGAGGGATTTTGGCCAGAACACCCAGGTGAAGTTCTTGAGGGGAACCAGGTGACTTAATCAGCCTTGCCCCCATACCGTTCTGATCTGGAACCTATCCGTGGTCCTCAGGGCCCTACGAGGCCCCACATTTGAGCCACTGTCACTTAAGACTGACCGGCTTTAGCGCCAGTGAGTGAGTGACCTGCCATGAGTTTGGGTCTCACAACTGCAAAGTCATTCTTAAGCCAGTGATATGTGCCTAAAGTGCTCTTTACTCCATTCAGAGA
>JAFVLL020043551.1:0-32709 GCA_021397915.2 Tor tambroides
CTCGTTTACTGTTATAATTACAGCATCGCAGAGCTTGGCAAAGTGTTTTCTTATAGTCACAGCATTATTAAATGCAAATCAAAATCGTCAAATGAACTAATGCAATGATGATATTCGTGTTGATATACTTTAGTCTGTTTCACTGTGCACTAAACTGGAAAAAAAGAAAATAACTGACTTAGTTATTGCTGTTTTCTTTAAATATAGCCTGGAGCCAGCACAGTCTCTCTGTCATTCCTCCTCAGGGTAATCATAAATGAGCTGCAACTCCTAATGACTATTTAATTAGCGGCTAAAATGACTGAAATAATGAAAGGGATTTTTCATGGCTTGACCGTCAAATGAATGCATTCATTTACACCATCTACAGTGTTTATAAGTTTGAATACTGCTTGCAGAATCTATAAGATGCATTAAAAAAAGCTAAATATTAAAGGGTTAGTTCACCCCAAAATGAAAATTCTGTCAATTACTCACCCTCATGTCGTTCCAAACCGGTAAGACCTACGTTCATCTTCGGAACACAAATTAAGATATTTTTGATGAAATCTGAGAGTTCTCTGACCCTCAATAGACAGCAACGCAACTGTAATGTTCCCAAGTCCAGAAACGTAATAAGGACATCGGTAAAAATAATTTTGTGTGCAAAGAAAACAAAAATAACAATTTATTCAACAATTCTTCTCCCCAGAGTTACCGTCTTCCGCCATTTTGGAGAATACCCAAGAGCATAATCAACGTAATCATTGTTTACATTCGGGGGTGGGGGGAAGCGTGCGTATGCGTCATGATACTCTCCAAAATGGCGGAAGACGGTAATTCGGGGGAGAAGAATTTTTGAATAAAGTCGTTATTTTTGCTTTCTTTGCGCACAAAAAGTATTCTTGTAGCTTTGCAAAACTGAAATTGAGCCACTGATGTCACATGAACAGTTTTAATGAAGTCCTTACTGGGAATATTACAGTTGCATTGCTGTCTATGCAGGGTCAGAGAGCTCTCAGATTTAATAAAAAATATCTTAATTTGTGTTCCAAAGATGAACGAAGGTCTTATGGGTTTGGAACGACATGAAGGCGAGTAATTAATGACAGAATTTTCCTTTTTGGGTGAACTATCCCTTTAAGAACTAAGGCTATGTAAACGTGAACAAGTCAACATTTGTAAATATATAGATAAGAAATGAAATACTACAATTGTAAAGTATAAAATCAACTACAACTTCATCTGCAGAACATGCAGAAAAGACTGAGCGGTCTCAAAAACGCGGTCTAACCAAACCTCGAGTTCTCCTCACATGTCTAGCAGCATCTGTTTTGGCTCCTACATGCAGAATGCTGAACATCATACAGGCAGAGTCACGTTCATTTGGCAGAAATGCTCTCTGACTAAATAAGTGTTTGGTTTTGTTGCACAAAAGTGATTCATTTTCAAGGAGATTTTGTTCGGCAGTGAGTATGGCTGCCTTCCATGATGTATCATCTGTTGACAACAGTCTGCTGTGATGTCGTATGATTAATTAAACGTGTATCTTTTCTGCCATCAGGTAATTTCAGAAATGTTTAGTTTGAAAACATCAGCTTTCATTGTATGTAAGAGATCATGTCATTTTGTGCAATTTAATCAATAAATGACGTGTCAGTGTGACAAATTCCCTTTTATATAACAGCGTTTACTAAAGCAAGTATCAATATTTTCACAAAACCTCTAACCCTAAGTATTAAACTTTGTCTTATAATTCAGCTTGCTCTGATGGCTTGAATCGTGCCGCTTATTGAGCAGAGTTGTGTTACTACTTTACGAATTCAGATTTTCACTGGTAGATGATAAAACAGATGAACAAATCCCATAGGCTTACGCTGAAGGAGAGACTTGAGAGAGATCTCGAGAACATCTTGGCAATCACCCTCAACAGCCAGCACCATTATTGCACAATAATCAGCAACCAGTACAGATACAAACCAACATGTTTTATATACGCTCTTAAAAATAAAGGTTCTTTACTGGCATCTGTAGTTCTGTGAAGAACTTTAACATCCATAGAACCTGAAGGTTCTTCATAGTGGAAAAAAGATTCTTCACATTATTACAAAATTCTTTACACTAAAAATATGGCTCTTTTAAGAAGTGTTCACGAAAGGTTCTTTTGAGAAACTAAAATGGTTCTTATAGCATCACTGCAAAAGCCCCTTTTGGAAACGTTATTTTTATAGAGTGTACTGTACTACTTTACGCTGGATTTTTATATTATAAAACATTTTGAAACTCCTGTACAATAGGGATTTATTAGTCGGTCTAATGATTCAGTAGTCACCCTAAGGCCATATAGAGTCCAAATATACTGTAACCCCATCTGTTTATTGAGCAGTGATGAAATAATCAGCTGGTAATGTATTCTGATGAAGTTTGCTGTGGTGAATCACAGTAAGTAGCCGTCTAATGCCTGCTGGTGGCAGCCTGTTTAGTACAAAGCGTAAGTCAACCAATGTTAGCCTTCCGTCTGGAGCCGGCTTCAGTGCACATGCTGTTGCCCCGATCTCAAGCTCTTACCGTCTCTCAGTTTCTAAAGCACTAAGCATGGTCATTAACCATCAACACGGTCACTTTCCTGTGTAAATGTACAGGGGTTGATTTGGTCAGAGTGTCCAGAAACCCATATGTATGGACTTAATATGACCATGTGAAAGAGGATTTAATGTTTGACCACAGTATAGTCTCTCTATTTACTCTCATGTTGGAAAACATGTTTTTGACATATGGTTAAATAGCGAGTAAGCTTAAGCTGTGGCAAGCATAATAGATATTATTTTTTTTCTTAATTGAGGAACTGTGTGACAATTAATACCTAAGCAATGTTTTTAATTTGTTGGCTTCTTTAAGATGCTGTGAATGCCCTTTGGCAATGGCACCCTACGTAAATATCATGAGATGAATTTTTCAATTAAGTTTCAACATGACGCTCGTACTCTTTGATTGACAACCACTCCAAAACCATTTTACTCTTTTGCAGTTTGCCCTTGGCGACAGAAATTGATATGACGTTGTTATACTTTGGCTATGCTAAGTGACAAGGGCAAATTGGAGCTGTCTTGAACTTTCTAATAGTTCCATTGCATTCCTGTATTCCACAAATAACATCATCTAAATATGAAACACATGGATAATGTACAGAAATGTTGTGGGATTTGCATTTTCAAAATGTTTCAGTCATTTACAGTAAAAAGTATAAAAAAGTATAAGATGCTTTTATACAAACATGCATTCAAGCTGCATATTTTTACAGTATGTGTGTCTGGGAATCAAACCCATGACACTGATGTTGTTAGCACCATTTTCTACCATTTGAAGAACACTTAAGTTGATTATGTTCTAGGATCATTTGGTAAACATTTTTGGGCAGAAAATGTACAATTTTTAGAAAACCGATGCTGAAGATGCAATAACATCTATTATTATTGCTGATGTATGCTATTTGCATTTACAGTGATTTTCTATGAATGAACAAAACAACTCAAGAAAGGAAGAAATTACTGCAAAAGTGAATAAATCTTGTAAACCATATGTTTACAGTTTGGTAAGCATTCGTTAAGAAAATATCTTATTTAAATCCCACTTGCTGAAATAGTCTTGGGTTATTTTACAGAGCTAATCTGAACACTGTTCATGATTCTGAGCAGAAGTCATTTAGATTTATTATTGTGTGCACATGCAGACTTGTTAGGTTCTAGTTGAACTTTTCTTTATTTGTTTTGAAGCTCCATAAAAAAGTTTAATGCTTCTTTATCTGTTCTCAGAAGTAGAAAAATATAAAGTAATCTGTTAACGTCATATACGACCAATCCCGTGGGATTCTAGCAGTGCAGTGCAGCTCTATTAATCAAACTGATTGCGTATGATACATCTCTGTTTTCTCTCATGTTTTAATGATACTGGGGATTTCTTGGGCCCTTGATTGATTGCATTCATTGTTGTGATGCATTCTTATCAATGACTCTGATTTTGGTCGACAACTCGGAAATGTTCACTTTACAATCAAGCTGATGATGCCAGGAAGGAAGTACAGCTGTAAGGACCCTTGGGAGGGTTTCTGAAATTGCACAGTTGTGACATTCCCAGAGTTGAATCAACAAATTGAGTGAATGAGTCCTCAGACACAAGTTTGTAATATCATTCTTAAATTTGACAGATCGAACCAAGCACACTGCCATCATCAACAAGGGAATATTAAGTTGTGATACTTGAATGTGTTACACTTTGATGTCTCATTATCTTTTTTTTGTCTTGAGACTATTAGATATTGGTGATAAACTACTATCAAGAAAATTAAAATTAACCTAGCATGGAAAGTCTAGTCTTAAACACATTAGATGTCCCCCATTAAAACTAGTAATTTGGGCCTGGGCCTGTATCAAACAAATAAAATCTATTAAACTCATATTCCATTACTTGTTTAATTAATTTAATTACCAAAAACATAATATTTAACTGTCTCACGTTACATTCAGCTACATTACCACATTACAAGAAGCTTCATTTCTTCTTCAACATGACAAAGACAAGTAAATATTTTAAAATTTTACAGATTTTTACAAATGTTGTGTTGACTTAAGCACAATCATTCAACTTGGTTACTAAAATTATTGCATAAAAATTACTGTATTAAATATTTCTCTTTAATTTCTAAGACATAAGTTTATCAGTATCAGCAACTCCACTGTGATAAATTACAATAGACTTGCAACTCTCTTACCTATTCTGACGCATTTCACTGGAAATTCATTATTTTCTAGCACTAATTCATAGAAGGTGCCAAGTGATGACATTAATTATCAGATCACTGAAGAAAATAAATTGTTAAATTAGAATGGATATTAGCCTTCTTTTTGAAGGCTTTCCTTTGTTATTCACTGCACTGCGTGGGACTTGGACTTCTGTAATATGCACATTTTATCTTCCACGCATCATGCCCCGAGTCCACAGCACAATAATCAGTAACCAGCGCAGATGCAAACTAACAATTCTACCCATGGCAGACTCACCCTAGAGCTGATCCCCAGAGTATCTCACAAAATGCTTTCTGCTCTCTCAGCAGGAGTTTCTTCTCTGGCCCCATTTCCTCAGCATGGTGACACGCTGCAGCCAGATGAGCGAACACAACTCATCCTGTAACACACTTATCAGATCTCCTCGTCCATGCCATCCAGCTGAGAGCTACAATGATACATCATTTGGGCCAGAAGCCCTTGTTAGCATCACGAGATGGTCATCTCAGCGAGAGGCTGTTTTTGCCATCACCATAATCAGAGGTTTTCTATATACCTGCCCAAGGACAAACACATGACTGTTTAAATTCAGTTTATAAGATCTGGCTTAAGCAACTGTGGAGCCCACAGCTGGGAGGACCAATTTTCTGGTCCCTTTACCTGTAGACAGAGCGGTGGCCTGTTCTGATTTGGCTGTTTTGGACTTGCCAGACAAGACTGGGTTTCAATTCACAAGCGGCTCACTGCTAGAAAAGCAATCTCAACGCCTTCAAGTCCTTACATTGTATTTTGGATTTGGTTTCATCACCATGAAATAGTTTTATTTTAAAACTGCCATTCATTTTGAGACTATGCAAAGGAGCTTTCGCTATCCGTCAGGCACATTTATCTACGGGCTATTTCTTGCACACATACACGCACATCGTCAGACATGTTCTGACTCTGAGTGCTGTGAATTTCTCACCTCACTGGTGTGACTGTCAGTACTCAATAATTGAGATGTCTTAAAGATTGATTTTTCAGGAAATGTTGTGTTTAGCTCAGCCCCAGCTAACAAAAATATGTCCTAAGAATGTTTTGCTAATGTTTCCATTAAGTTATGAAAATGCTATTTCAGTTCAAAATGACTAGCTTTTAAAAAACGTTTTCTTGGTTATGCAAACGTTAAGGAAACTTAATGTGAATGCAACTTTGGAATGCTCTCTGAACATTCTGAAACAAGTAACATCTAAAAAAAATGCTACATGAATTTCCAACTAAGAAAAAAAAATTTCAGTGAACATTGTATAAATTTATTTGTTTTGGGGCTAGACTTTTGAGTACATTATGAAAGACCAGATGATTTTGAATGAACGTTCCATTAGCGTTACTGGAACAACGTTTGTTTAAATCTTGCCAGAGCCCTAGCTGAAGATCTGAGAACATTCCCTGTTAGATGGAGTATGGTTTTCTAGATGCCTGTTTGACTGCAAACATTTATTACGAAATTAGAATAAATCTAAAATTAATAGTAAATTAGTACGATTAGACAACAGAAGAAAATTCTCTAATTTGATTTTTTTATAACTCTGGATTCTTTATATTGTATTTCACTTTGTCAATCACTTCAACAATCAATTTTTTTAATTGTTCTATATAAAACAAGATAAAGTTCCAGTCCCAAAAAAACGGATAAATTACAGAGAAACTCATAAGAAAACTCATATTTCTTTAACATCTCAATTGTTTCACCTATACAGAAATACAATAAATGGAGAACAAATGGAGACTTGCTCATGCTTTAGTTTTTCTCCTGCAAAAAGGACTATTTTTTACCTATTGTGTCACTTCTAGAGTTTCAAAATCTCTTAAACTGTGTTAAAATCTGCCAAGAACTCAAAGTTTCAAATAATATTTGTTCAAATAAAAGCAACTAGCTTTTATAAAGCAACTAGCTACACAGAAAAAAAATGTATCAATTTTTACTCAATGCCTAGTAAATTTCACAAAGAAACAGCAAGTAACCCATTGCATTAAAGGGTTAGTTCACTCAAAAATGAAAATTCTGTCATTAATTACTCACCCTCATGTCGTTCCAAACCCTTAAGACCTTCGTTCATCTTTGGAACACAAATTAAGATATTTTTGATGAAATCCGAGAGCTTTCTGACCCTGCAAAGACAGCAATGCAACTACCACATTCAAGGCCCAGAAAGGTAGTAAGGACATCATTAAAACAGTCCATGTGACATTTGTAGTTCAACCTTAATTTTATGAAGCTATGAGAATAATTTGTGCGCACAAAGAAAACAAAAATAGCGACTTTATTCAACAATTTCTTGTCTTCTGTGCCAGTCTTCGACGCGCGTTCATGAGACTACGTTTCTGGGTCTTGAACGTGTCAGTTGTGTTGCTGTCTATGCAGGATCAGAAAGCTCTCGGATTTCATCAAAAATATCTTAATTTGTGTTCCGAAGATGAACGAAGGTCTTATAGGTTTGGAATGACATAAGGGTGAGCAATTAATGACAGAATATATTTCTGGGCGAACTATCCCTTCAAATGTGACATTTTGAAGTAAAAAGACTCAAATAGTATTTTCTTGTAAACATATTCAAATAATCTTTGTTTTCTTTCCGACTCTGAAAATCTTTTACAGTGCTTAAAAGACCAACCTATGAGCAATAAAACATTTTCTTTTCTTTGGCTCCGTCTCTCAAGATATTTGGTTTAACCTCCCTAATTCCCACTGTTTACCTTTAAATTCATAATTTAAAGTTTTTATTGCTTGGTCGATATTCATTTTAACTTTTAGACTGCAAACAAGATATTGAAAACGGCACAGATTGAAGTTTAATCTATTGCAATGCCAATGGTCACGCTTTTTGCACACAGCTCTCAAAGCATCATTATTGTCTTGGAGCATCACTTCATTAGAGGATGAATGGACAGAGGACACACTGTGAATGAGTGTGTGGGTATTCTGGGAAAATGTATGCTTGTATTTTTAGTTTTCTAGTTTGTTCTCTGTGACTGCAATCCTTGACGTAGAAGATAAGTCTTGACGTCCACCCATCCCAATACGTAAGACAGTCTTCTCTGTGTCCTCTCTCTATTTCTCTCATCCCACTCTCGCACACACACACACGCACACTTGTAAAACAGGGGGTTAGGGGTTGGACCACAGGGAGGGGTGTGTCTCTATAAGACGACCGAGCAACAGCATCCTCTTAGGAAACAAACAGAAGCAGGCGATAGGAGAATATAACCGCCTTCAGTTTCAGCAGATCTGCTCAGGACAGGTGCCTGAACCGCACACAGCTCAGGTAGGCTGACAAAAGGGAGAAACACTTTAGATTCACATCAATTTGCTTTGCACGAATCTGTTTGCTGATTATTTGTAATTTAGAGTGTGCAATTCATTTTTTTTCCATTAAACTTACAGGGATAGTTCACTCAGTTTCTCACCCTCATGTCCTTCCAAACCTGCAATAAAATACTTTCTTCTGTGTTATATCTTCTTTTGAAAGAAAGCCATACAAGTTTTGAATAACATGAGGGTGTAATTGAGAATATTTTCATTTCCTAGGAGAACTTTCTTATTAGATCAGTAGTTCATTGCAAGTGTTTGCAGAACACCTTAAGCTAAATAACTATTTTGTCCACTTTTATCTGCAAATAATAGTTGACCACATGCAAGAAGTTTTACATTTTTTCCACATAATTAACTGACATAATGCATCAAATGATGTATAAAAATGATGGTTTATACCTGTTATACATCTTCTGAAACCTATTTATGTGAATGACAGGTATGTATTTTTCAGTCTCTTTCTTGCTCTCATAATTGTGTCATCGATTGATACATAGTGAAATCAATGCATTTCTGTACAGGGCATAATCCAGGCTACTATAGACCCCATTTAATTTCAGAGAGAAATTTACTGTACTCTAGTGTGTTTAATTCAGCTGAGAGGAGTATTGGCAGTATTGTGAAATATTTTTGAAAAGGAGCTGACTTTTGGTGCACAAAATGCCTGGCACCTGCTCCATTCATGGACCATTACCGTGCAATTTTCTACTATCTTTGGCCAGTGCCTATAAATGTCTTATCTGCTTGAGTTAGTTTGGATTTAGTGCTCAGGTTTCAAAATTAAAGAGAGACATATAATTGTTCGATGATTTCACATTTCAAAATGAATTAGCCTTTAAATATTGTGGAGCAATACTGCCTTGGGTAATTCAGGATGTGAATTTCTGATGTTGCACTTTGCTAGATAATTTCATACTTGTTCTATATCACAGAGTGTCACTAAAAACTCAGTTGTAGCTGAGATTGCAAGAATAGTGGCTATGATCATTTATAAAAAAGTGGTAATACCGTTTATAAAAAAAGAAAAAGAAAGAAAAGAAAGCTGGCTGACTTAAAACAAAAAAAGGGTTTTAAAAATCTGCTATTGGTTCGTTCTATGCAAATTCCTAATTTTGTATGTTGTATAAGAACATTACATTTAGGTGATTATGTAATAATGATGCCAGTTGCCTAAGTTTCTCTTTTAGAAACTTTCGTAAAGACAAATCCACATGATAACATATAGAAAATTTTCACAAATATGATACACAAATCATTGAGGAGAGGTGCAGCTAGTATATTCGCAAAATCTAAGAATAGTCAGATTATTCCTTGGAAGGCCCTGAGGCAAACGTATCGGCTCATCCAAAACTCATGGCACAATTTTAGCCACTGTGAAATTGATTAGCTGTCCCTGTGGTGCTTTAAATATCCTGATGCACAAAAAGCATAATCATAAGCATAAAAGCAAAAGATATCAGCATAATCACAATTAATGACTGGAAATATAAAAATATATGTTAATCCAGCTTTATAATAAAAGATAAAGTGATCTAATACATACCGAGGCACATACCGAACTATGAAGTATTTAAAATTAATATTAATATTAAAATTAAAATGACCAAAATGCCATATATAAATCACATAAACCTTTTGTTTTTAGCTTTTTTGTTTATATATATATATATATATATATATATATATATATACACACATACACATACATATACACACACACACACATATATATATATATATATGTATATACACATTTTTAACTTAAAACATTAGATATGAAGGACATTAGGCACTGAATGCTGAATGCTACAGCAGTGTGATGTGACTCAGATTTATGCTTTATTCTTATAAAACAAGCATGAAAACGGGTGTTAAAAGAGTTTTATCAAATTCTAAGTAGTTTATCTACCATCACTTGCTTTTCTCCACCCAGACTTTTTTCAGGTACTTTAAAATATCCAGACTAACATGCTGGAGTATGAAAAGCAATGTTAAACTGCATTGGTGTGAAGGACTGCACTGCAGGAGGAGTTAAGTCCTTAATGATATTTCATCAAGGAGTTTCTCTGCCCTTAAAGTCAGTTTAACAACTGCATTTAATACGGCAGATGAAACAATTACTTTAGCATCACAAGCATGAAAACAACCTTAAGCTTTTTGATTAGATAATCTATCCTTATGTCATGCGCGTCAATGCAAAGCCCGTCCTGACGGCTGTGTTTAAGTGTGGTGAATCCATCCATCCCAGCCATTGATTATTTAGCATCAAAGAAACAGTTGTGGTCATTGGGCCAATTTTGCATTCAATTTGTGGATGTGTTTATCTACTATTGAGTTTGTAGGTGTATGTGTGTGTCCGCGCAAATTTGTCTTTGACCTTCATGGGCTACAGCGGCCCTACTGAGACATACAGGTGAAGCTGTCAATCTGTGTGTTTGCCACTGATGTGAGGTTTTAATTGTTTTAGGAGAGATCTCAACAACGTTGCTCAGACTGGCCAGGAAACCAAACGGATAAATCACAATATAAAATTCAACATTTCTCATCAGATTCTTCTAAAGCCAAACTATAGCTGCACTGTCATCCATCTTCATTTTTAAGCTCTACACTCTAACTGTTCATCAACAATTGTTTCGTTTTTATTTCTTCTAAGGAATTTAAGGAAAAACATAAATGATCCTTAAGTGAAGCCTAACTGAGACTCACCATTGCTATGCAAGAGCAACATATGAGCAATAAAATGTTCCTCAGGGGTTATGTTCCACCCCTGGTCATTTCATTGACATGTTTATAGCCAATAATAATGACACTTTTACTCATCAACTATTGGATACTAAAGGCTCTTAGGGTTAACAGTGGATTAGTAATAATGGTCATTGATTTCTTCTTTTCAAACTTATCTAATGTGTCATGCTTGAAGGACATTGACGTCATTAATCCAAACCAGGTACAGCAGTTAGCGTCATATAGTCTCCACCCTAATGGCCACCCCCTTATGATCATTATTTCTTTAGTTTATGGTGTTAGCGTCATATTCCTCTATATGACATCGGATTTATTTGCAGCAGTTTCTCGAAGCTTTCCATCTGCAGTTCCACAATTCTGATCTAATTAGACACAGCTGTGGGCTGCCCGTCTCCGCCACTGAGAACCCCTCTGGTATTTAACTTTGATTATGACGTGTTTGATTGAGAAATGGGCTGTGCAAAACCAGCCCCATTTACCTCTGGAGTTTAACTGAGACATTGAGTGTTTTTAGCCAACCGTGTTTGGCATACATTGAAAATCTCAGGAGATAACACGTCTGAAATGATGGACCATATATTCACGACAGTAGCGACTGGTGATAGAGACAGGAAATGAAGCAGAACATGGAATTTTTTCCACTTGCTTTGTTTACTGGACAACGTCTGTCATTTCTCATCATGATATTTATGAGCAATGACAGAAATGCTTCATTGTACTCATTAGAAACCAGTTCACAGGGTCTTATCTCCTTTTATCTGATTGGAATATGGAAAAGGAGCTGACAATGGAAGGTGGATTAAAATATGAAATGTATGGGTTAAATTAACACTTAAGCTGTGTTTAGACAGCTGAGTTAAAGCTGCTCAGAGGAGACTGTGTGTCTGTGTCAGATTCAGCATAAAAACGCAATGCTGCATAAAAGCCATACTAAAATTTGCTGCTCTGATCCACCTAGTCACTTCAGAGCAAAACATAAAACAGATTATTGTGAGATAAATAAGGAATAAAGCAACAATGTTAGAGATGGTCATATTGCAAGATATAGTTTTAATTATGAATTCTTCAGTGAGCTATACATAGCTATATAAATTCGCAAACATGCTAAATTAATATGCAGTTACAAAAAAATAGTTGCAATTGTTAGACATAAAATATCACTAGGCGATACAAACTCCTAAATATTAAAAAATAAAGTCACAATGGAACATGAAGTCACAATTAAGAGAAATCATTGCAATTGTGAAATGAAAAAAAAAAATCACATATAAATATATATGATATAAAGCCTTAGTTGTGAGAAATAAAGTGACATTGTGCAATATGAAGTTACAATATGCAATTATAAAAAAAATCAAGTCACAATTGCAAAAAAGTTGCAATTCTGTGATGTAAAATCATATTGTGAGACAAAGTCTGAACTGTGTAATAAAGCATGATTATGAGGAATTTAGTCAATATTACAAGAAAGTTGCAACTGTCAGATACAGTCGCATTTGTCAGATATAAAGTCACCTTTTTATTTAATTTTTACACCGAGAAAGAAACAGGCTTTCATATGTTTTAATGATTTCATATTTAAAACATTAATTTCATAAATGTACTTATACAATTGTAATTTCTGAGTAAATGCATTCATGCCACCTCTGTGCAGTGCAACTGTTTGTGTAAATAAATCTTAAACAATGTCACAAATCACTAAACGCACTGCTACTGTACGCAAGACATGAAGCACTGATATTCTGTAAATAGAGCACTTAGTCTTTCATTTTCAAAACAGAAAAGCTTTCTTATGATATAAAACGCACAGTTTCTCAAAGTGCACCAATTTCCTCCCACTTAGTCAATGAGAGATTGTTCTTTCCTTTGAGTATATGAGATAATTCCAAAGGTCACAAGTTAAACCACTATGTCTATCTTGGTTAAGTCTTTTTTATTACATAATTGAGTTAGTTAATTAAATCTTGAAGGCCTGCCAAGCTCTGTATCCCACATGTATGTATGGTTCAGTACAAACCGCAGTGAGATTAAGAACTTCTGGGGCACCTGAGGTGCACAGAAAACGTGTACTGGTAATCTAAATTTAAATGAGAAACTTCAACCAGAAAAAATAGCTGCCAAAAAGGAAAAACTATAGTTGTAACAAACAATCCCCACTTGAAATATCACCTCTAAACAATGCTGCACCCTGGCCTGAATCCATTTAGGTACGTCATCTTGTAGTTCCCGAGAAAAAAAATAGATAAATAAATAAATAAACTAAAGGAAGCGACAAAAATCAATACCCAGTTCTTTCCCCCCTGCATAAAGTTGTGCGTAATTCACTCACACACTTATAATTATGTGTCTTTCCTTGTCTGTTACTCGTACAGTGACTGAATTCAATAAAACTCACTCGAGGGGTGCCTATCGATTCTCCGTGACTTACACCTTTGCTTTTGTTCCGGGTGACACCTTCAGTACAAGTGTAATGCAGGTGAAATTGATCTATCTAAGTTGCTTTTGAAGCAAACAACTGATGATTTGGCGGGCAGCATGTCACCAGCCACTCATCAATGCTGAAACGTACATTCATCAGTGCTTTATTTGCTTGACAAGGCAGCTGCAGAATAAGGTTATTATTCTTAAAGCTTTGGCATAAAAAGGACTGAAGCACTTTATAGTCCTTTCTATTGTTTGGACTAATGTGGTGACTAAGACTGCTTTAACCAGTGTGCATCACAGCAGCTCAAATCCTCCTCCTCTTCTCCATTCTGCTCCCATTACGCCACAAGCACTAATTCTAGCTTCAATTACTACAGATGATGAGTTTTGCTAATGAAGTACTGGCAAATGCTAAGTCTGTCTCAAATACTTTCAAAAAGTACCTTTAAATATGGTTAGTTAGCATTTTTTGACTAAATCTAGTTTAGATTATGTGAGGGGTAATGTACATTCAGACAGTCATTATTGCAAAATAATCTCACCCTGAAGGAGTTTATTTTGCAATAATGACGTTCTTGACTGTACATTACACTGCTCATTACACGGCTACTTGTCAAATAAACAAATAAAAGAACATTAAATAATGAATTGAGCTGAAACTATGTTATTAAATGAATTTATCTTTGATTAGCTTAAAGCTTTTGCAAAGAAAAACAGCTCACATAAAAAAAAACAAGTCCCCAAGCAATCACCCTAACACTGACAATAAATCAACATTTATTTATAATTAATTATGATTAATCTGATATCAGCCTTTTTCATATTTTAAGTTCTCTAAGCTCAGTGAGTCTCTTTCCGGTTCTTAGTTCTTTTGAACGATCGTTTCATTTTTAACTGGGGATTCTTGAGCTTCTAGTAATATATCAAATGGTTTATGCTCACCATACACTATACCATTCAAGTTTGGGGTCAGTCCTTTAACACATTTGTTTATTTACTTTGCAAGAAATTAATACTTTTATTTAGCAAGAATGCATTAAATTGATCAAGTGACAGTAAAGACTTTTATATTGCTAAAAGAAACTTCAAATAAACGCTCTTCTTTTGAACTGTCAAAGAATCCTGAAATGTATTATTGTTTCCACACACATTTTACGCAGAACAAATGTTTTCAACATTGGTAATAATAAGAAATGCACCAAATTAGCATATTAGACCGATTTCTTAAGGATAATGTGACACTGAAGACTGGAGTAATGATGCTGAAAATTCAGCTTTGCCGTCACAGGAATAAATTACATTATGAAGTATATTAAAATAAAAAAAAAGTTATTTTTATATATTTTTTTAAATTGCAATAACATTTCATAAAATTACTGCTTTTACTTGATTTTTGATCAAATAAATGAAGCCTTGGTGAGTATAAGCAACCCGATCTCATGGCAATTCATCCATATTTTGGCTCATTCGTACAAATTCGTATGATCATACTAACTCTGTACGAATTCGTACATTTTGTGAAAAATTGTAAAAAAAAATTACGAAGTGACAAATTCACAGAAAACATACAAAATGGTATGAGTGAGGCTGTACAAATTCGTACGAATTAGCCACCTTGTAAAATACGTACAAATTGGTCGTGAGATAGTGTTGGTATAAGAGACTTCTTTCAAAAAAAAAAAAAAAGCTTTCAGGCCTCAAACTTTTGAATAGTAGTGTGTATACATAACATTGAAGTAATCAAGGGGACTGTTTCATAAAACAAGTTTACCAAACAAGCCAGGCTTATTTAAGTTAGTCTGACTTATTTTGAACCAAATCAATTGATAATAAGGCAGACTAACTGAAATAAACCTGGCTTATTTGGTAAACTTGTTTTATGAAACAGGCCCAAGGCCATTTACAGTTGGTTATTTTTGAACTGATTAGATTTGAGTCACAAAGACGGCTACTGATGTTGCAACTGACCAATAAGAAGAATTCCAGAAATACGTTTTTATCATTAATATATTGAACTAACATATACACATATAGACCCTTTTTCTGTTAGTAAACATTGTGATGTTTTTCTGTGGGCGGAGCTTAGCTGGAGGCAGAAAGATCCCCCTGACTGCTTCACTAACGCTAGCTGTGAAGTTTGTTAGCTTGGTTTTTTTTAACAATAACTGGAGAAAATCCGATTTTACCTGCATATGTAAGGTCATGCACTGTACGGGACCGCGATTGTTATTTGAAAAGGTTAACTTTAACGGACAAAACCAGATAGGCCGACCCGCACATGCTTTAACTCAAAGCTTGGTCGATCTGACAGGATTCCCTCAGGTTGAGTGACTCACATCTAACTTGTATAGTAAAGACAAACTCACCGTGTCTATCTAGTCATGAAGATATATATTTCAATTTCAGCAGGCAACTATTTTTACAGCTACATTATTATTCCAGCCACAATTAATCACAACAATGTATACAATTATATATGATAAAGCATATAAATCGTCAGTTTGTTGTTTTACACACATGCACACAGAAATGATTTCATACGCGACATGGTGAGATGCATAAGAAATCTTTAGATGCGCCCATAACAACAAAAGACAATACTTTATTTAACCTTTTCTGATAAGAAGTGTGTGCTGCAAACATGAGCATTTTTGATGATAGTTTCTGTCCAGTCCGCTCGTTTTATCTCGTTTATCCACAGCTGTCGTCGGTTTTTTGTCTGGCAGTGGCAGCAGGTAAAGCAATAAAATGTCAAATTGGAGCCTGTCCTATGTCGATTCCTGGCGCAACATCACAACAAGACGATATTTTAAGCTCCTTATGTAGCTGAATCTGCGCTGGTTTGTATTGGCCGCCTCCAGTTTTCCCTTTGTTTTGCCTCCAGCTAGCGCTGTGACGTAATCGTGACGTCGACACAAAAAGGGTCTATTGTTGTGGTAAGATTTACTTCCAGGAATTGTAACCTACTTTCTCTCTCACACCATCATCTCTGGCTCTATCCTCTCTACAGACTGCAATTCAGCCGTCAACACACTGCGTGATGAAGACTCCACTGTGGACACTACTGTTGCTTGGACTGTGTAACCCAGCATGGTGTGACTGCCAGAAGGATTGCCTCTTCTGCAGCCAAAAACTGCCTAATGAATATGCCTTCAACAATTTGGTAATCCCCTACAGTGTCCATCACAAATGACATCTCTTACTATCTCTTCTATACAGCAGTGAGATTAAATGGGGTGCAATTGGCGATTTTTGCATAGCTTCTCAGTTTTTGTTCCCTGAAAAAAATACCCCAATAATCTCTCACGTCTTGTCTAGTTTCTGAAGCGATCTCAACAACATCACAGATTGTGCTCAGATTGTGCCAACAATCAGAGATTTAATATGAGCTCAAAAATGTTTATTAAATTCTCAGACATACTGGTTATGCCATCCATATTAATTTTATAGCTTTATGTTCTCATATACATCAATAATTACATCCTTTATTTCAGTTTTTTTCTTTTAAAGGAGAAATATACAAAGGTGATAAAGTCACAGGCAAGCAGCACTTTCATTTTCCTCAGAAAATGTACAAGTCTACTTTTATATGTTGCTCTGCACAGATCTTCTACAGAGCTCCCTTAATTTTATTCCATTTTCTGTACTGTCCAAGCCTATGGTCTCAATTGTATCGAATTTCCCTGAGACTCGCCATTAGTTGACGTAATTATAATGATCATAACAGTGGAATGTGGTTGTGCTCTGCAGCTGATTATAGCTCCGAGGAGGAGAACATACTCTCTGATTCATGTCAATAACACGTGTTTGAGGGGGCAGAAGTGCTAATTTGGTTAAAGATGGCCTTTTGACTCAAAACAGCTGGGGTGATTCAGTTATCTTGTTGTGTAATTAAGTAGAAACACAATAACATCATTCGGCAAGGCTGCTTATGGAAACTGATGGGCCTGAGTAACAGTTAGCCCTCCATAGCGCAATCTCCCTGAGGTGTTCTTATCATTTTTCAGCATGAATGAACAGATATATCTTCTTCTGATAACTAACCAACTCCCTCGAAACTAAACTTTTAATTTAAAAGGGCTAATTGATTCCACCGGATTACAAGAAACAGCTCCCGCACCTTCCATTTCAATGGGCTATGTTCGTGCATCTCATGAAACTGCACTTTTCAGAAGCATTTTTGAAAAAACAATCTCTCGTCCAACATATTTACAGATAAAACTGTCTAATGATGCAATATAACTTACACAAGCAAGAGAGCTGTTGTTCCAAATATGGGTTTCACCAATCTCCAGATTAGACCAAACAGCGATTGCGAGTGTGAAATTACTTTCATGCAGTTAAATAAACCGTTAAAAATGAGGTAATATTGGGTAACTTACATTTTACATACCATATTTCCAGATACAGTTGTCTAGTTTTCTTCCAACAAAGAAAACAATTCCACACAAAGCCAAACGAGATTGACCGTTGCCGTTAACAGCGTTTCCTTATTGATCGAATCAGTGTTTTGAACGAATCGGTTGAGTCGATTATTCAATGATTCACTTGAACGTGCATAAGGAGTCCTGCAAAAGTCGTGGCATTAAGCTTGGCCAATCAAATTCAACTAACTGCTGCATAGTTAAAATCAATCCTACTGCTGTATAATTAGGCCTGCTTAATAAATCCCATTTTACCTCCATAATGTGCCATATTTCTTAAGATATTGAGAGACAAAAGGGGCGTGACTTAATTTTATCAATCAGTAAGTTGTTAAAAATAGTTTTAAAAACAAAAGTTTTTTAAAAAAACAACAGAAGTGGTTGTGGGGAGGTGTTGAAAATGATTTTATTACAAAAAAGAGAGAAAAAATTATTTTTAAAAGATTTGTAGGCCAGAATTTGTAATAAGAAAATAAATAGCAACAATTCAGATGTCATTTTAGCTTACTTTGCTATACACTGCTGAAGAAAAACAGCTAAAACCTGCCTAAGCTTGTTTGTTGATTGGTTTTAGAGGGGTTTGTGGCACTTTTAAACTGGGAATCCATCTGAACACCCATTTGTCTTGGCAGAGAAACCAGCTTAAAGCAGCTAGGACCAAATGAGGTATAAATGATTGTTGAAGATAAAGTTACAAGACAGATGCACCTTTATGTTTCTATGTGTGGCTGTATTAAAAGCATGATGATACTGACAGTGCAAGCTGTTTGTTTGTTTGTGTGTGTGTCTTTGTTCAGGTGTGTCTGGTGGAGTGTCATGGCAAACTTTCTCCAGGCGACACTTGGGAGATGTGTCGCAGGACCATTGTGGAGCAAAACCCAAAAGCCTTGCTATTGGTTGGCAATGGCATGCTGAAAAGAGCAGAAGAGGAAGCGGACACCTCTCTGCCTGTGGACCAGGATGATGGGAAATATTCTGAAACCCTCCAGAGGTTTGACCACATAACACGGGCCTTGGGAACGGATGATTACAAGTTCCTGCAAGTACAGTCAGCACAGGAGTCTGAGGAAGAGCGAGATGGAGACAGCGAGGTGGAAGGTGATGAGGAAGAGGCTGCCGTCCACCTAATCAAACGCTTTGGAGGCTTCCTCAAAAACAAGTATGGCTACAGGAAGTTCATGGATCCTGGAAGGTCTTTGCAAAAGAGATATGGGGGTTTCATAGGCGTCCGCAAATCCGCTCGCAAGTGGAACAACCAGAAGCGTTTTAGCGAGTTCCTCAAGCAGTATTTGGGCATGAGTACTCGAGCTGGCGAGTTTAATAGTATGTCTGCTGAGGTCACCCAACAGAATGAGTAAGCTTTGACTTTTGAAGCGAATAAACTTACCCAGCAAACCATTTGTTATGCTCATTCGACAGATATCATGCACCGTTCTCCTCAAACACAAAAAGCTCTCATAGTGCCACAGGGTTAGATGTGCATTTACTCACTGAAGCATCTAATCTGTGTCAAACAAAGCTTTCATTAAGTGAAATTAGCTTGAAGTTTGAAGAAAACTCTTCAGATTTGATTTGAGACATCTATAGATTGCATTAGATGATTGGTATTGTATATGATGGCCCCTGTAGTTTAATTATACATTGTGCAAAGACCATTTGAAAACGGTTCCAAATTCATCTCCTCTACGACACTGCCACCTATTGGCCAATGAGAGCTCCCATAATTAAATCTCAATGAAAATGCTTGAAATTGAGGTGAAATGTCATATAGAGAGGTAATTACTAGGCAAAATAGAATTATTGAAGGAATAGTTCGCCTAAAATGAAAAATTTTTCATGACTCACGCACCCTTATGTCATTTTCAGCTTCAAATGGAACATAACTTAGCATTAAAGTCTAGTGAAAGCATGAGAAACAGACTCGAATTTAGGTTTTTAATCTTACCCTGTGCCATCAAACCTTATTTTTGCTTTCAAATCTCAATAAAACTTGCTACATTGGAATTTTGTCATGTGACGTGAGCTAACCAATTATGTTTTGGAAGTGGTAACATTAATTTCAGTCTGTTCTTAACTCAAGTCTATCATATGGCTTTAGAAGACTTGGAATATAGTGCACAAGTCATATGAACTATTCTTTATGCCACTTTTTGTCATTTTTGGAGCATAATAGGCCATATAAATCCTAATCTGCTTACACTGAATGGAAAAAAAAACAACTATTTTATGAAGTGGCAATTTCGTACCAATTTGTACAAAGTAAATGTACATTTATTAGCCAAAAAAAGCATGAAGATACACCTCTAGCAGATAGTACAAAAACTTGAGGTTGTACAAATTCATACAAATTAGCCACCAATTCGCCAAAACATATTCATTGCCATGAGATTATGTTGGGAAAAGAGCAGCTTTAACAATCTGCTTAATATCTCCTTAAGGAAGAAATAAAATAAAATGGGGTCAGAATGATATGAGCATGAGTAATTGATAGAATTTGCATTTTTGGGTGAATTATTCCTTTAAGGGGATTAAGGAAAGATTATCTGTGTTTACTGTCTCTCCCAAAAAATAAATAAAGCCAGATTTTGCATAAACCATTCTAGCAAAGACTCATCACTGTAATATGCCTATACAAACATAACAAATTCTGTCATGCACACGCACACAGAGTTTGCATCCTCATCTAACAGTGGGAAACCAAAAGCTTTCATTTTATTTTTTGAAACTGATGAAGTTGATTTGTATTTGTGCAGATGAAATGATGTATTTATGCAAACATTGCTGAGTCATGCTTTTCCCTTTATTCTAATGATAAAAAAAATCATGATGTTCACTAAATGAACTGTACATAGTAACTGAACTATGTCAATAAAATAGTTTACTATTTTCTGTGGCTTGTCATGCAGCAAATGATTGTGTGTCCTGAAGTATTTTGTTCATCATTCATTTGGATTTCAAACTTAAAGTAACATTTTCCACCATCTTACTGCATATTAAAAGCACTCAACCTTGTCATCCTCAAAAGGACGAACATTAAAATGCAACACTTGCTGTTATACTTGTTTGCACAAAAGTTTATTTAAAAAAGGCCTGAAGCAACATAAGTTTCATGAAAAGAAATGATACTTTTATCTTGAACGGATCTCAGAGAGTTCTTGAATTTTCACAAAAGAAAATACTTTGGAAGTACTTTACAAAAATGTACAAAAAGATTGTTCTCCATGAGGTTCATCGAATGTCTATCAGAATAGGATGTCTTTAAACAGCTGGAAATGCGTAAAGATTTACAGAGATCTTCAGGGTAAGGTACATTCAGTTTGATGTTGTCAAAGCATCAAGGTTTGTACAAGATGTTGAGCTACACATAAAAACAAAAAAAGATGATGTATAGATGTGTTATACAAAGTAAGTAAATATTTGGACCCAGTATTAAGAGTATGAACCAATCAAACAGTTGGTTACAAGTTTCTCATAAATGGTCAACAAATTCATTTCACATTATTTTGCAGAGATGTATATGATGTATTATCTTGCTGAGATTCTCTTTGGCAAGAACACAATCCAAACAGACGAACAGCCAGTGAGCAGACTGGGGCAAAAAGCACAAAAGTAAACGAATAACTGTATCAGATCATGCATGTTTACACAGATAATTCCTTAATATCGATGTGACAGAAAAGTGAATCATCTCATTCCACAGAAGTATAACCTGTGACACAGAAATACACTGATAATGACATACGATTTAACACATCGTAGATATCAAAACTGTAATACAAAATCCTTTTTTCTTCCTTTTTCAATTCAAAAGTTTGGTTTTACAAAATTTTACTCTGGAAATCGAAGAAAAAAACTGCTTCTCAGCAGGTAAACATGGCATACATGAACATACATGTTATATGCTACTGAAACATTTATTCAGCTTTCTTGTTTATCTACAATTAACCATAAGCTGCCGATTTTGCCCCTGAAAGCAAAGGACCGCAGTAAAGACCTCCTGTCTCATATTAGCAATTAAGTTGGAATGATAAGTAAACTTTCCATCCGTGTCTGAAGACGACAATGTTTAAACCACATTAGACAAAAATTATATGGCTGCTTGCTGCTTGTAAATGAAGGTCAGACTTCATCAGTTCTTGATATGATATAAGACGCAGGAAGACTGCAGGAGTTTGTGGGGCAGAGGCTGTCCTTTTTGCTTAATCATTCTTCCAGCACCAACATGGTTCCTTAGCACATTTCAAAAAACACAACACGTAATCGTGATAAAAAGTGGAAAAAGTTTTAAGTCACAAAGGTGCTCTTTTGGTTTCTTCCAACCATAGTTCCAGGTAAGATGCACTCTTGTGGGTCTCTGTAAGGTTAGTTTTCTGTTTCCATCAATCTAAAGGAGGATTCAGTCGAGGAATCTCTGACAGGCCTTTTTCCAGCGGCAGGCGGTGCACCACTGGTCTCGGTGTTCAATGCCGTACACCTTTCGGCATTTCTTGGCTTCACCCCGAATCCTCCTGTTAGTATGAAATAAAATCAGAGTTAAATCTGACATCAGATCTCAATACAACAAAACAATACGAATAGCTATTCACAACACATTTTAAAGTTGAACTGTGTCATTTACACTACCGTTCATAAGTTTGGAGTCAGTATGATTTTTTTTTTTTGAAAGAAATTATTTTTATTCAGCAAGGATGCATTATATTTCATCAAAATTGTCAGTGAAGACTTAAGACTGTTACAATTTCAAAAATAAGTTACTTTGAACTTTGTATTTCTGAAAACAAAAGTATCACAGTTTCCACAGAAATACTAAGCAGCGCAACTGATTTCAACATTAGCCCTATTCGGACAGTAATTGTTTCTCATGCGGGCGTAAGGTATTTTCAACTTTTGCAGGGGTTAGTCGGTGGTTTTATTGCTGTCTGAATCCAGAATGTCTGTTTTTTTCACCTACCACCTGTGTAAAAATATTCCCACCTGAACTGGACTAGAATTAATCCATCAGAATTTAAATGTACTGTGTACAAGTTTTGTATTTTATAGTTTTATACGTTTTTAGTTACCATTATTTTTCCCTGCCCACCCAATCTTGGTTACGTCAACAAAAGAGTCATTACGGGAGGAGAAATGTACTACATTTTGATGGAAAAAATTACGAAAACATCTTTTTTCTTCAGAATAATTAGTAGTTGTGCACAAAAATGGCAATCATTTTCTGATTCCAAGCTCAAGTTTTTAAAATCCAACATAAAGTTCATAAATGAACACTGACATGGACAGTAAGAGATTGAATAATTGCTAAAAACACAAACAAATCCCACCTTGAAGTGCAATGGTTTCTGGGAGGTGAAACACTGGCAGGATGTGGCCTGAAGGTGGCGTTGTTATTTTGGAGCCATTGTTCACCAACACTAACTGAACGACGGCGGAATGGTGAGCCCTGGGGAGCAAACAGAGAGAGACCACCATTAGTCACAGAATGACACACTGCAGGTTATATTACAGCTGCAAACACCACTCTACAGGACAAACAATGCATCTGTGCAGCAAAACTGTGAACTGTTACAAGATATATAATAAAAAATGATCAATTTCAAAGAAAAATTTTAGTTAATTTACATTCATTAAGGTCATTACATGACATTATTTCAGGAGATACAAATCAGCAAGCAAGATGTTCAAAACTCAAGCTCAAAATATGCAGATCACAATATGTTTTGCATGATTTTTCATCCTAGTGCCAAGCATGTTTTCAGACAAAGACAACACAGTGTCCTCAACTCCACTAGATGGCACTGCAATACCATCCACATTTCTTGTGGGCGGAACAAAGGCCACAAAAACAACATGTGAGCATGACTCCCATTTCCAGTGCGAAAACACAGAACGCCTTGAGACCATGTGGTGCTTTGTATGTTCTGAAAGCCGCAGAGAAAACGTTGCATAACCAATCCATTACCTATAAATACTGCCAGTAAAACGGCCTCTTTAAGACATCTGTGCTGAGATTTCTCCAGCCTTGTAGATGATAATGGAATCAGTTTGTGAATAAAACTCTCACCTGTTTGCTCTGGTGAACTGTGAGAGATGGAGTCCAATGACAGGACACAGGAACAGACACTGGTTTGCTCTGAGTCACAACCTGAACAGGTGGAGGAGCCTGAGGAATTAACATCAACATATTATTCATCCATGTTTGTTCATTTATGTCCAATTTACATGCAAAAAAAGTGACATGTGACACTGATCATATCTTTGAAGGCACTATACACCCTCAAGAGAAACACATTGTTTAATTTCGCCACAACAATTTCAAGCATCTTACCTGGTAGGAGTGCTCAGAATGGACCTGCCAGAAGCTGCCTGGGGCGGACTTGCTGAGCAGGCTGGGTTGGAGCATGTCCGGGGTGGAGGGAGAGGGGGGCGTGTGCCGGCTGGGACTGGATGGAGAAGTGCAAGAACGCTGGTGGCCACCAGAGGGAGTGGTCTGTTCCAAGTCCTGATAGACTTCAGTGTAGTAGAAGTCTTCTTCCCTTTGGGAGTGCTCATCATTTTGTCTGCAGGAAACAAAGTGTGATCAGACAAAAAGGTCCCAGATAGCAGCATTCATTGGTATGAATGTATGGTTGTGATATGTATGGCTTGTGATGCTTACCCAAGATGAGAATTTCGAATATGACGTTTGATGCCCACTACCGTGGTCAGTATTTTTCCACAATTTGGCCACAAGCACCGATATGCAACTTTCACTGAGTTCTAGAAGGTGGAAAACAACATGAAAAAGATAAGCTACATTCTCCATAAACCAACCCCCTAATATATTAGGTTTTATTCATTTTGTTAGGTTTTACAATGTACCTTGCGTTTCCTTGGCGTTGGCTCATTGAATAACATTTGGTCCAGTTCCATGTCCAGGCCTTCATCAACGAGAGGGGCACTCTTGTCCATCTCTGCGATGGGTGGGGATGGTGCAGGGCTTCCATTTCCATGGTCGCAGCTCCAATATCCACCATCAGACATTTCGCTACCACCATTTTCCATTCCACACAAAGCTAATACAAACAAAAATAAGAGGTAAAAATAAATGAGAAGATGTGCTTCATCAAAAACATAGACATAAATGTCCTTTAAACCAGTGGACAAGTGTCCAACATGTTAATCATAAAAAAATAATCTTAAGTATATAAATATCTCATAGAATTAAGTATAAATAATTGTATATGAGTATTAAGTAAATAATTTATACTATATAAATGTAATGCACAATAAATTATAATATATAAATACACAACTGTTTGCGGATCAAAGATTTTTTTAAAGAAATTAATGCTTTTATTGAGCAAAGATGCCTTAAATTTATCAAAAGAGACAGAAAAGACATTTAGAATGTTTTAAAAGATTTCTGTTTTAAATAAATGCTATCCTTCTGAATTTTCTTTTCATTCAGATTCCTGAAAAAAAAAAAAAAAAAAAAAAAGTGTTTCCACAATTTCCACAAAAATACTTTGCAGCACAACCGTTTTCAACAATTTTTTTTTTTTTATTTCTGAAGGATCATGTGACACTGAAGACTGGAGTAACTGTGCGTTCACACCGGACGCGGCGAGAGCGTCAAAATTCGCCCTGGCCGCTCTGCCAGCAACGCTGTAGAAAGATTCGTGGACGCTCGGACGCTCTGACGTAGATCGTATGCTTGTCTTGTATTTAAACGGGCCGCAAAGCAAACAAGCCTGTTGATCTTGTGCACAGTTAACCTCATGAAATATTTTAAATGTGAAAGTGAGAAATTGATCGATGGAAAGAACTTTATTATAGTTACATGTTTGCTAACGAAATAAACCAATTAAAAGCCATTTGTGTGGTGTGGATTTATGTTCTTGGTTAAGTGCTAGTCTAATTTCAACATTATAGGAGACATTTACTAGCCTTGGTCTTTAATTAACATCGATTTGTGTGCAGCCTACATTACAAACTGTCCAGATTGAAGTGTAGCCTTAATACAATTGGTCAAATCGGTGTTGTTTTGAGCAAATGAATTGCATTCCCGCTGAAAAACAAACGTTCTAGCGGGAAAATGTCCCCTATAAATAGTGTTGCGCGCCTTCTTATCAAATTCACATCACGATGGATGATCAAGTTGTTGCGTTTGGTGTGGCATTGCTCTACCTGCGGAGAAGACGTCGGAGATCGGTGTGGGTGCATGACATTCTCCAAGCCATTTTGCTTGGGAACTAATGTGGTCGGAACCAAAGTTTACAGGGCTGCGTTCTCTGGAATCCTCTCAAGCGGAGGACTTCTACATTCCGATTGGTTGCCGCTCAACCGCGTCATAGCTCATTACCATAAAGTTGACCTGATTTCAACTCTCCTCGACGCTCTCATCGTCCAAGACGCGCCGCGCCGCTCTCGCCGCTGCTCGCCGCCGGCTCACATTGAAAATGAATGACTTCCGGCCACTTTGACGCTCTCGCCGCGTCCGGTGTGAACGCACAGTAATGGCTGCTGAAAATTCAGCTTTGCCATCACAGAAATAAATTACATTTGAAAATATATTAAAAAAGAAAACTGATTTTTCAAATTGTTACAATATTTCACAAAGTTACAGTTGATCAAATAAATGCAGCCTTTGTGGGCATAAGAGACTTCTTTCAAAAATAGTAAAAAAAAAAAAATCTAATTTATTTAAATATTATATTATTTAGATTTTATTCAGATGTTTTAGAATGTCAGTTTAGGCAGTAGCATCTTATTTACTCAAAAATTATGATAAGCAATCCTGTACTAGGTCCTTTAAAATTTTGTTTTACTTACGAAAACTGTTTGTGCAGTTGTTAGGAATTTCTTCTTGGTGACTAACACCCATCTCAGCAAGTGCTGAGTAATCTCAGCTAGTTTATGCCGGATTTGTGCATTGCATTGCTGCTTGCGACTTTAGGAAAAGCAATCATTAATGCAATGTTCTACTAACCTGGAGTTGCCGAGTGTTGGATGACTGGACTGCACGACAGACTTGTAAGCACCATTGCAGCCATAATCTCATCCATGTCCACTGTCTCTGGACTCCTGCAGTGTCGAAGTAGAGTTATAAAGGAGTGTTTCTCATTCAGAGGGTCAGTATTCGTCATTCAGACAACTACAACAAGACGTACCTTCTTGGCACATCAATGGACGAGGAGACTGAGGAGGTAGAACTGGACGTGGGGCTCGTCCACACGTCTTCCAGCTTGCGATGAACATGCTGGTTGAGCTGCGGCAGGAAGATAGACACTTCATTGTCCACGTGGTTATGCTGTTCGACCACACCTCCGCATTCTTGGCCTCCGCAGTGCACATACACCTGAAACATATCAGGTAAAACACCATGAAGAGGCTGAGCACACCATTGTTGACATTGTGTACCACACCTAAATGAGAATACCATTCATATTTTGATTTAATCTGCAGTGATCAAGCTTACCTTCTGTCCTGGGTAAAGCTTGCTTCGGTGAAGCCCACTGTCCGGGCATCCATGGGGTCCCGTTTCTGTCAGGCCCTCTGCTGAGGAACCACACACCAGGGTGCCCAGTGGGGACCGTTTCCCAAGCCTGGTCTTCGGTACCATTTTCCGTTCCTAGCACCTTGTTTCTTCTCGACTGCTTTGAAGAACTCCTGAAGAAGATTCAGCAGTGCTATTCAAACGACGAACAGGAAGCTGAGAAGAGGAAACAACAAATGATTACTTTTGGGGCCACTCAGCACATTTTATTGGCAGAAAGAGACGTTGATGTTTTGTAAATAGCAATTTTGTGTACATCTCATTTAGTGGTTTTATTATGCCAAAAAAGTTTATCTCCGTTTGGACACCCTGCTCTCTATCAGTATCAGCACTGGAAACTGAAAAACCAAACGGTCGACCAAAAGTTCTTCTAACCAAACAAAAAAGTATGTATGACATAAAATCACATTTAATAAATATGTATGGTTTAATAATAGATCTAAATGTGTAGCATCACAAATGTATTACATTTTTTATTTACAAATTCAGAAACAAACAAAAAGACAGGCCACTGGTGTAAGTAAGTACAAAATATTAGTATTATTCTTAACATTGTTGTCACCTGTTGAATCTGATCAGAGAAATCAGCCTGAGTCACCAACCATATTTATGTGAAACATCCGGCAACTAAGTGTCAAATGAGTAAGACATCACAGGACGAATGATGCAAAATTTGAAGTTTACGTGCAACTGTGCACAACGACTATGATGAGTCATTGTCAGCACAGAACGAACCACGCAAAAACTGCTTTAAACTGACGCAAGTCATAAAACTGTTATGGTTATGCTGGGCCCTGTAACCTCAGAATGTTCACCCAAGAGTTTTGGGCACCGAGGAATTGAGCATTATTACCAGCTGCTGTCAGGTATTAAGTTTCCTCTGTTCCAGTAAAGGGTGATTCAGAGTAATTGTAACTGATTGAAGTGAAACATTTCCTTGGTTGCCAAATACTACACATTTGACAGTGTGAAAGAGATAATAATTCTTGTATTTTTTTATTTGTATTATGTATAAAGTCAATGCAAACATAACCATAGAAGTGAACATGAAGATATGCTTCATCCAAAATGTTAATATCCGTAAACTAGGGCCCTATGATTTCCGCGATGCAGAAAACGCGGACGGAATCGCGGAATCCAGTCATAAAAACGGAATTTACAGATTAACGCGGAATGTCACGGAATTTGTCAAAGTTTGGATGAATTAGTCAAAAGTAGGTCATTGCACTTAAATCAAATCACGATATGGACTAGTATCTGTAAATATTAAGCCGCAAAAGTCTATGTAAATATGAATCCTGCATGTTCTGCGAGTCTCTGTGTGAATGGAGCAGACGCGCGGTTTTGTTTACTAGTTACATACACCGCGTTCATCGTCTGCCGTCTCAATGAAGACATAAATACATGAACAACATCTCCAGAACTGCTCTGAGAGTCACTTCACGAACATTTTACCATTTCATTTGAGTAAAACTAGCGTCATATCATATACACACGGAACTTTAAAGGTATTCACGGCAACCCGTCAAAATAAAGGTTCGGTTTAACTTTTTAAAGACGTGCCAGAAATAGGCTATATTACTATTATTTAGTAGAACGTACCTAATACTACTACTACTACTACTACTACTACTACTACTACTGTTGAAAAATAATACAACTTTATTTTTTTAAGAAATAAATCACAAAATATCTTGATTTTAATAGTAAATCCCCTTTATTTGCCAAAAATTTAAATGTTTAATTTTCATTAATTAAAATATAAATTAAATCAATGTTTTATGCCTTCATCTGATAACCAGTAAAATTTAAATACACAACACAGAATTTCTGAGGGGGAAAAAAACATTTCATAAGGCTACTGTAAGAATAAATAAAAATTGTTTGTATGCATTCAAATTATTAGACATGCTAAAACACAGAATTTGGTAACAATAAAACATAAGGTGAGAAAAAAATAAAACATTTCATACGGCCCTAAACATGATGTAATTTTTGTTACACTTTTAATAAATTAATGTTAAATTGTATAAGTTTCATGATTTTAATTAATTAGACATGCTTTTTGATTAATAAAATTTAATTTGACCATTAAAAAGGAGTCCAGAAAAATTAAAACGGAAAAAAAACGGAATCCAGAAAAATTAAAACGGAAAAAACAGAATTTAGAAAAAAATAAAACGGAATTTGGGAAAAAATAAAACGGATTTCATAGGGCCCTACCGTAAACTAGTGGAAAAGAGCTAGACACTAAAAATTTGACAGTAAAGACATTTAGAATGCTACTAAAGATTTCTGTTTCAAATAAATGTTCTTTTGAACTTCTTATTCATCAAAGAATCCTGAAAAATGTCACAGTTTCCACATAAATATTAAACAGATGTGTTTTCAACACTTATGGTATTTTCTTGAATACCAAATCAGAATATTTCTGATTTCTGAAGGAAGTGTATTAGTATTATGTATAACTGGTGTAAACCATTAAAATTACTTGATATTGTTATATGATTTACTTTATATTGTGTTTTGACCTCTTCTTGACCTGTCAATGTTGCACAATATGCATTGGTTAGAATGTACAGTAACCAAAGCAGATGTAAATGATTAAAATAGTTCTTATTAGACTAAAAAAAAAAATTATTCTCGAATGTGAAAAAAAAAACAAGAATTGAAAAAGAGTTTTTATGCAAATACCTTTTGTTTACATCCATCCTGCAACAAAATCCGTTTTCCTTTCGTAAATCTGTTAAAAATCGCAGTCTAATTACATACCAGTGATTCTAAAAGTTGAAGAAAATAAAATGTGTATGACCTGATGGTTTTGGTACACGAATGTACATTCAGCACTAGCTACAGAAAGTTCCATTTATTTCCGCTAACAGGCTCTTTGCAAAGAACCGTTTCAAAAAACGACTCGCAATTACGTCATAACGTAATACGTCACAGCGTGTTCCCTAACACACCGGCGTGGCGCATATAACACGTTTCTAAAACATTCCCAAGACGCCATGCAGGCACGTAGCACTGTTTATTAAAGTTTTATATTAATGAATTCGATTACTGTGATTTAACGTATCCCATTCATTCTGTTAGAGTCTTGATTCAGCTCATAAGAACAAAGTCAGTCACAACTTATAACTTTGCATTGAGCAGTCTCAGGGCTGATACGTTTTTGCACGTTTTAAACCAATATTATTTAATAAACAAACTCTGCCTCGTATAAACTTACATACAACCATAAATCATAAACATTTTATTTGTAACATTCCTGCTGTTTGGCTATTAAAACAACTCGTGTCGGACATGTTCGAAAGACAACCGATTCATTCACGTTCAGACCGGTTTTGTGATCCGGCTCAGTCAATTCATTGAAGGTACATCTAAGTTAACTCAAAAGAGCCGTTCGTTCAGGAATCGGACATCGCTACAGAACATTAATAACAGCGCTTTAGTTTCTCCCCACATGCTCGCAGCCGCAGATTATCCATCTAGTATTCATTCAAAGCGTTAAATGCTGTCTTTGCAAAACTGACCAGAATGTAGCAGCTGGACAGTTAATCTCTCCCAATGCGAAAAAGTTCGTTTTTGCAGATTTTAAGGCCGAATTAATGAACCAACTGACTTTTTTTCAACCATGCTCGGAAACTGATTTTCATAACAAATGCAAAAGTTCACAGTTGTGTAGATATTGAATTAGTACAGAACAACTAAAACGATCTTTCTCCTAAAAGGTTTTAAATCGAAGCACAACATCGCATAAACAAGCCACAAGTATGAAACATCCAAAAGCCTTTTCATATTAAATCACTGTATTAATGTACTAACCTCAATGGCACCAAACAATGCAGTCTTGATTGAGAAGCGTACAGAGCAACGATAAGACACCAATGCATTAAAACTTTCAAGGAACGCTGTGCAAGTACCTTTGCCAAATTTCAACACACCCCCTTTCCACAAGGCTCGCTCTGACCGGCTGTAACTTGAAAATGTCCTTTTTCAGAGCCCAGAACGGCTTGTGTTCAGGTATTCAAAATCCCGGCCTGGATTTTTACAGATACACATAACTGTACTTGTTTTTAGAGCACCAAGACCGCAAGAACACCAGAATTAAAGCGGTCTACTCTAATCTACAGTGTTCACTTTACATGCCATGCATGATGCGAGCTTCTGTTTAATTTCGTTTTCGCAGAGATGAGACATTCCAGCGTAATCCGGTGCCGCGTTTTCCTCTCAGCGCCTTCTAGCGGGCTTCTGCTCTTGTAGTAAACAACCTTGACCATGTGGTAGGGATGTCGACGCTCATTGGCCAAATACCACTTTCCAAGACACACGCCCTACAATTCCAACTTGTTTACGCAGAAGTTGAGGAAGGGTCAAGAAACACAATGGACACACATAGCACACTGTATTTCACGTACTCCTACACCACTTTTATTACATCTCTGCCGCTTTGCATCTCTCCTGTAAAATGCATTTAAACAGGAATGTAGAGAAACAACGTGCAAATGGCTGCTTTGTTGCATACTGTGCAAATAATGATTTAAAACGTAAACTCCTGCATATTTGTTATATTTTTTATGCTTTTTATTTTGTGACATGAAGTGTGCATTAAAACTGTAATCATTCAGCAATCATGTGTGTCTGCAACGTGCAGGGTTTTGTCTCTGTGCATGTGTGTACATCGTGTTCCTTGCAACTGGTGGCTGGCTGATTGTTGCACCTTATGCATTTCCTTTATAGGATTAACCTTGGGGTCATGTTTGACTTGTCTTCAGTAAAGAATATGCTGTTATAAAATATTCAACATGAAGTGATTCAAATGCAAAGATTTGGCCAGAAGTGTCTTCACGTTTTTGAATAACTCAGATTGTTTTGTTTTCAGCTGTTTTCCAAAATTATTCTTTTTTTCCTATCATCATAATAATAATAATAATGTCGCTTTGGAAACAGAAAATACACCATTTTAAGGGGAGGGGGCGTCTAATAACATAAACGACAGGCAATTAATTGTAATGTTTGCTATGAGAGGGTTAATAAAATGTCTATCTATATGTTTACCTGACAGCAGGTATGTTGTCTTTAAATGTACAATATAAAGCATCTTAAAGGGGGCCTATTATGCCCCTTTTCACATGATGTAAAATAAGTCTCTGATGTCCCCAGAGCGTATATGTGAAGTTTTAGCTCAATATACCCCAGAGATAAATTTTTACAGCTTGTTAAAATTGCCACTTTTAGGGTATGAGCCAAAACGCACTGTTTTGAGTATGTTGCTTTAAATGTGAGTGAGCTGTTGCTCCTGGAGAAGAGGGCGGAGCTTCAAGAGCTCAAGCTCTGCATAAGCAGTGCTAGCCTTTGCAAATAAACATTCCACTATTAATACAAGCCTGTTCTCTTTAAAGAAAACTACTCGGTTTCAAAGTCAGTCATCTGATTATACTGTGCATAATAAATTCACGTTTATGAATTACA